>JNBR01000005.1:47854-87367 GCA_002081595.1 Achlya hypogyna | reverse complement strand
ACTAGTGTTATTGTTGCCGGTATCCTTTGAATATGTGACTTCAAGTTCTTTGGTGAGGATCGCAACGTCGATGTCACCGGGTGTGACTAACGCTGGGTTTGCCTCGTTCATCTTGTCTGTGATACCGTCTTGAGACTTCCGTGAAAATGGCGCAAGAAAAACTTCTAACCGTTCCATCCAAATACTAATTCACGCACGTTTTCACACTATCACTATACTACATGGAGTTTACACAAGTATGCTCGAGTGACGACAACAATGCATCCCTTATCAAGAGTTTGGAAGATGCCCAGCCTAAATAAGGAAGGGGTGAGGGTTTTTTGGGGTGATATTTGGGGGCAATCGGAGCGGAGCGGCCTGTTTCTGGTCTCTTCTCGAGCGAAGTATCGGTGAATTTGGGGAATATAAAGGAGTAGTGTGAACAGGAGCGAGGACATTTGAGCATTATGATCATAACAGTAGGAAAATGGCCCAGGGGTGCTTGCCAACCGACGATCAGGCTGCATCTTACTGTACCAGTGCTACTACCTGGCACTATTTAATTTACGCTTTAGCCGACATCATGAGTCAAGACAATATCTACCCTCGGTTGCTTGACTAATTGTAAGGCGCACCTAACTCTCTCTCAAACATCGGCTTTCATTGGAAACCTTGGATCCATGAGGGCCATTGAAGGCATTTCGAAGAGTTCTGTATACATACTCGGTATTGACGTTAATAGCGTGCAATTAAGAGAGTGCCAATGGTACTAAGGTCGTTTGGAATGCGCGAAACTCCCTCTAGACACTATCTCCGTGTCTTGCGGATCGCAGATTTTCCTCAACATCGATTGACGCTTGAGGAACAAGATGGAGCACTGCCGCTGAGAGGGATTGCCACTCCTATCCACAGCCACGGAGCCCAGTGCCTGAGGATCCTGAAAGTCCACGAAACACTGGCGCAGCATCAAGTCCTCCTCCGCGGCATCTTGTAGCTTGAAGCTGCGCGAGGATATCATCAGGTGGGCACCCCCCCCACTGCTTCGAACTTCACTTTGATGTCGCCTCCCGTGCCTTTTACCCTGGCACCTGGTTTGCAGACAATCGGTGTTAAGATTTCGTAGACCAACGGGTGTTATGCGCTCGCAAAACGAGGCGCTTTTGTCACTTGTATTGAGAAAGTGGCTACGTGGCCACGGTGGAAAGTCTAAGGCTCATCATTTTACACGGCCACTGGCCCTTGCGATTTATATTTCCGATGTCCCTTATCGACAACGATGTTGCACTTTCGTCACTACGAAATTCGCTATCGCTACCCCCAGAACCTGAGAAGCTTCATTGTCCCCCATCCCTGTGCATACTTTACTCAAGCTTAATCGTTTATACAGCACCCCCGCGTCGTCCACCACCAGGCCATCGTTAAGCTAGCCTCAAGGCCGTTTAAGTCCTGCACCTCTGGAACAACCCTGCCGCAGGTGGTCGCTGACGGGACCTTTAGTACGACTTCTATCCCTATACACTAGAATCATCAGCACGTCTTGCCTAGCGAAAGTCGCTTGTGCGAATGCAGCATCGTCCCACCGTGGTGCACCTGTCGCACCGAGGATGTCGATGGGATCCCTCCCGCCAGCTCCCCGCCTTGTCGCGCGTCCCGTTGGAAGTGAATAGAAACGTTGGGTGCCTTCCACCTCAGGTTGAAATGCTGCAAAACGATCATTTCCGGTCTTGCGTGTAAAGCAGCAACTATGGAGGCGCCTCTCGCCAAGTCGTCGTCGAGCGTCCAGTCTGTGGACCTCTTGGACTCGTCGGCCATGGGCGTCAAGACGTACGGCAGCTTCGTTGCCGTCGCCACAACCTTCAACTACATGATTGGCACGGGCTGCTTCGGCCTCCCATACGCCTTCGCCAGTGCCGGCATTGGGCTTACGTCCATCTTCCTAATCGTCGGCTTTTTCGGTGCTCTCATCACGATGAACTACACCCTTGAGTCCATGGCCCGTGCCGACGGTGTGCTCACCGCTGGCAAGATGACGGCGGTGCCTCCGGAGGCGCGGCTCACATATCGCAAGATCGACTTCTCGGAGATCGGCGAGGTGTTTGCCGGCAAGTCGGGGTTTATCACGGTGCAAGCTGTGCTCTGCATCTATTGTCTCGGCTCACTTTGGAGCTACGCATCCATCTACGCATCCTCCGTCGCCTCCATCTTCTATTCGTACGCTCTCAATGACTCGTGCGACGCGTACGCCATCAACGCCTCCACGGGCTGCCTCAACGCGTACTACGGTGCGATGGTCATCTTTTCGGTTCTCTCTATCATTCTCGTGCTCATGGACCTCGGCGACCAGCAGATGCTCCAGAAGTTCCTTTCGGCATACCGTATCGTGGCCTTCACCCTCATGCTTGTGACGCTCACGGTGAAGCTCGTCGTCGATGGCTCAGACGCCATCAGCGCCCGCCTCGATGCCCGCGGCGCTTGGGCTTTCAACTTGCACAACTTCAGCACGGGCTTTGGCCCGACCTTGCTCGCTCTCAACTGCCAGTACAACATGCCCAACGCCCTACAGCCGCTTGAGGCAAAGGAAAAGAAGAACGCACGCCTCATCACGTTCGGCTCCATGACTGCCGCGGGCATCTGCTACTTCCTCCTTGGCCTGCTTGGTGCCCTCGCCTTCGACAATGTGAACCCGCTTGCCAGTCTCATGTGGAGCGACTTCACGGGCTGTGGCAACGGCTGGGGCGAATGCGCTTCGGGGGGCGCGTCGTGGCTCGGCGCCATCGTTCACATCGTCATTCTAATGTTCCCCGTTGTGAACGTCACGTCGGCATTCCCTATGGTCGGCCTCACAGTTGGTTGCAATATCTTGCCGTCGCTGCCCAAGTCCATCACCGCGCCGCTTGGCACTCACCGGACGCACGTGCTCTCGCGCCTCATCGCTGTCGTACCGCCGCTCATTCTTGCTGCCGTTTTCAAGAAGATCGATGCCATTTTTACGTTTGCGGGCTTCTTCGGCTTTGCCCTTGGGCTTATCATCCCAGCCGGCTTCCAGGTCGTCGGCCTTCTGTTTTGCCGTCGGGTATATGGCTCGATCGACGCTGCCTGGACACCGTTCACAGCCCCCGGTGTGAGTTCGCTCGGGTTCTCAGTCAGCTTTCTTGTCTTCACCTTCGTTGTGACGCTTGTCGCGCTCTTTTCCCTTGTCGGCTTCTAAATGGATGTATACCGCTGGTCGAGGCTTCGCAGTAGTATTTACTAACGTCCATCGACTGCAGCACGAAATGCATGTTTTCGTTGATACAACCTCGATAGTTCATGACAGATCCCACAACCGCTAGATATTCCGGCGTAGTGCGTGGTCTAGTGCGGGCGGGGTTGAACTTCATGTCGACGAAACTCTTATCGCCTCCATGAGGATAGGAAAAAACCACGAGCGATATGCACATGACCACTGTGCACTGCTGACACGAAAGGTACGCGCATTGCGATGCCATTACAACGCCTTTGTGCCTCTCGAAGCATTCGCTTCATTGCTCAGCGCCGGGCCGCCACCGATAGATTCCGTCGACGGATGGCGTCCGTCCATCGCCACGTGTAACTGCTTTAAGCGTTTCATAGGGCGTAGCCTTGCTACGGCTCCGCCAATCAGAATCAACCATGTCCTCTCCCAGCCAATAGGAGACGGCCATTGTGATTGGCTCTGTCTAGCAAAGGCAAAGTGGAAGCTTATTTGGCGGAAATCATGTCGGCCGAGCGGACCTTTTGCGATGAGCTTGAGGAGGAGTTAACTCCGATTGCGCCCTCGACGGAAACTGACCTCAAGGGCGATGTGTTCTTGCGTTCTATGCGGGCGTCTCTCGTGGGCCATAAAGTCCCGTTTGACACCCCGTACGGCCCTCGCCCGCTAGTGTACGCGGACTTTACGGCGAGTGGCCGGTCCCTGGCTTGTATTGAAGATTACATGCGCGCCGAAGTCCTTCCTTTGTACGGCAACACGCACACGACGACATCCATCACGGGTTTGCAGTCGACGTGCTTTCGCCATGAAACCCGCCAGATCGTCGCGCAGTGTGTCAATGCGAAGATCACAGGCCGCGGCGCGGAGGACGTGGTGCTCTTCACTGGCAGTGGCAGCACGGCCGCCATCAACAAACTCGTGCAAATTCTTGGCCTTCATGTACCGCTTCTGCCTGGCGTCGGCCGTCCCGTCGTGTTCGTTGGACCGTTCGAGCATCACTCGAACCTCCTCCCATGGCGTGAAAGCGCAGCCGAGGTCGTCCAGATCGCTGAGAATGCTGAAGGCAATGTAGACATGGTCATGCTTGCGGCCAAGCTTGTCGAATACGCTGACCGGCCGCTCAAGATCGGGTCCTTCAGCGCAGCGTCCAACCTTACAGGGCAGCTTACGGATGTGGACGCCGTCACGGTACTGCTGCACCAACACGGCGCGTTGTCTTTCTGGGACTACGCCGCGTGTGCTCCGTACGTTTCCATGGACATGAACCCGGTGCTCACGGACGACCGCCGCCCGTTCGCGTACAAAGACGGCATCTTCTTCTCCGGCCACAAGTTTGTTGGTGGTCCCGGATCTCCCGGTGTGCTCGTGCTCAAGAAGCGTCTTCTGGGTAACAGCGTGCCATCGTGCCCTGGTGGTGGCACCGTCTTTTACGTCACGGAAGACGACCACCGGTACCTCTCAAATCGCGCTGAACGCGAGGAGGGCGGCACACCCGACAACCTCGGTGCTATCCGCCTGGGCCTAGCCCTCGAAGTCAAGCACCGCATCGGTGTCTCATACATCCTGGAGCGCGAAGAGGCACACGTGGCCCAGGTGCTGGCGGCGCTCTCGGCGCATCCCAGTGTGGTGCTGCTAGGCCATGATGTGGCTGCGCCAACGCGGCTACCGATCTTTTCGTTTTTGGTGCGCGCAGGTGATCGCTTTTTGCACTACAACTTCGTGTGCGCCCTTCTTAACGATCTCTTCGGCGTCCAGTCGCGCGGAGGATGCCAATGTGCCGGCCCGTACGGCCAGCGGCTCCTCGGTGTCACGAAGGCTGATCAGCGGGCGCTTGAGGCGGCGCTCATCGACAAAACGGAAGTGCTTCGTCCTGGTTTCTCTCGTGTGAGTTTTCCATACATCATGGACAACAGCGACGTTGCGTTCGTCCTCCGTGCCATCGAATTTGTCGCGACGCACGGCTGGAAATTCTTACCGCAGTACCGCTTCAACCACAAGACGGGCGAGTGGAAGCACAAGACACGATTTACCAAGTTCCCGACGCGCAAATGGCTTTCAAAAGCAGCGTTTCTGTCGGGTGCCATCGAGTCCGCCCCGGCCACACCGTCGGCCCTTGACGCCGACGCCATCTTTGCCGAAGCCGAGAAGCTGGCCGCCGCTGCGCCATCAGAGGCCAGCGGCACTGCCGCGAGCAATGGCGGCATTCTCGACCCGAGCGTCGAGTCGCTTCGGTGGTTCATTTACCCATCGGAAGTCCTTGCGCCTCTCACCTCTGGTGTGGACAAACTTCCTCTTGCGCCGCAACCGCGTGGCCCGTTGCAGCCTGCCCGCTACCGCACCCTCGCCCACCTAGCCGAGCCCGTGGTCGCCCCGGTGGAGCCTTCTATCGCGATGCCCGCCAACCCGTGCGCCGGTGGGCAGTGCTTTGTGTGCCCCGTGGCCCCGAAGGAGAAAGAAAAGTACCCTCGCCGCAGCAACAAGGACGAGACCAACCCCCACCAAGGACTCGAGCAAGCCATTGCGGCGACCGGCAAAATTACGGAGCAGGCGGCTAAGACGACGCTGTTCCCGAAGCCACCGCAAAAGGTCATGCGGCTTGTCGGTCAAGCGCTGCTTCAGTGGGGCATGATCAACGACGGTGACCGCCTCATCTTGGGCGTCTCGGGCGGCAAGGACTCATTGAGTCTACTGCACATCCTTTTGACGCTGCAAAAGCGCGCTCCGATTCGGTTTGAACTCGCTTGCGCGACGGTGGACCCACAGACGCCGTCGTTCGACCCAAGCCCGCTCAAGGACTACATGAAGGCGCTCAACGTACCTTACTTTTACCTCTCGGAGAACATCGTCGAGCGCGCCATGTGCGAAATGAACGGCGACTCGCTCTGTGCGTATTGCTCCCGCATGAAGCGCGGGCTTCTCTACACCTGCTGCCGCAAGAATGGCTACAACAAGCTCGTGCTCGCGCAGCACCTGGACGACCTTGCCGAGAGCTTCTTCATGAGTGCAATGTACAATGGTCAAGTGCGCACGATGAAGGCCAAGTATTGGAACGACACCAAGGACGTCGAAATCATCCGCCCTCTCGCGTACGTTCGCGAAGAGGCACTCAAGGACTTTGCCTACGCGGCACGGCTGCCTGTCATCAACGAAAACTGCCCTGCGTGCTTCGAAGAGCCGAAGGAACGCCAACGAGTCAAGAAGATGCTCTTCAAGGAGGAGAGTCTTAACCCGGAGATGTACAACAGCTTCCGCCGTGCTTTGCTGCCGCTCATGGACGACGAAATCTACGGCCCCATGAATGCCATTCGGGCCCGCATCGATGTTCAAAAGCGCGTTAAGACCAACGTGGTCAAATCGACCAAGGCAATTGCCAAAGAAGAGGAAGCTGCAAAGATCAAGGAGACGAGCACGCAGGAAGAGCCCTGAATTGGACAGTTGTAATATACTGCATGTTTCTTGAAAAGCACACAGGGATAGGTGATGCTCGTAGCATTGAGCTAAACCGATACTGCGCAACCCGAGCTCAAACGAACTTCAGTTGCTGGTTCCCACAGATCCTATTCATTTGGTATGTTAATTTCGTCATGACAATTAGGTCACATAAGAAAATTGACCACGACACAATTTCCAGTGAAAAATAAACGTTTTCGAAGGAAGCATCCCACGACGTGTTGGAAAAGTTTGCCAAGATATATATCACCGTGAGGAGTTGAAATACTTTCCCAAGAAGTCCTGTTGGGGAAGGTTTTAAAGTTGCTTGCTGCACACGAGAATTACTCGATTTTCACCAAAGTTTCAATTAACGTCACTGGGCAAACTCATACAATGAAAGTCAAGTATAATAACCTCAATGAATGGTAATTTTCACACAGTGAGCGAAGCATGCAAGAAGGCCCCTTGACGAGCTGAGGTAGTTGCTCAGTTGACATTCGTGCTAATTTCGCATGTGCAGCGGAAGTTGACACTGGTTCGCATCAATGAAGTTGATTGAATCAGGAATTTTTTAAAAAATGACTCCATTTGAGCCTTGCTTAGAAATAATGGATTTGACGCAATATATCCGGATAAGAGCTAGTGCAAAAAGGAAGATTTTACCACTTTCCGAGTCAACACGGAATATGAACCTTGCACAACGAGGTGCGGACTTGCGTTGCTTTAAGCTGATGGCAGCTCGTAGTGGCCATCGTCACCGGTGCCGGCAACGGTCTTGGAAGGGCATACGCCCTGCAGCTGAGTAAGCTCGGCGCCAAGGTCGTTGTGAACGACACGGGTGGGAACCGCCATGGCGTCGGTGCCGAGCAAGGCGCAGCCGATGCTGTCGTCGACGAAATCCGATCGATTTATGGAAAAGATGCGGCAGTTGCGAGCTACAGCTCAGTGGAACGCGGCGACAATATCGTAAAAACTGCCATTGATGCATGTACGCCAACGAAGTTTCGCACAAAATTTGACACGACATTGTAGTTGGACGTGTCGACATCCTCGTCAACAATGCCGGCGCGAATAACCTCTCTGTGGATCTGCCGCTAACGTTTTCGTAGGCATTCTTCGCGATGTGACCCTCAAGAACATGACGACCGATGACTGGGACGCTGTCATTAATGTGCATTTGAACGGCACAATGAGGTTTTCCGCTCCACCAGGCTCGGGTCTGTGGCTTAACGCCGTTGCGTAGTGTAACGAAAGCGGCATGGCCTATTATGCGGGCACAAAACTACGGCCGGATTATCAACGTTTCGTCGGCATCTGGGCTCTACGGCAACGTTGGTCAGGCCAACTACGGCGCGGCCAAGATGGGCATTGCGGGGTTCAGTTTCACGGCGGCCAAAGAAGGTGGACGCAACAACATCAAGGTGAACGTCATTGCACCCCTGGCAATGTCCCGCATGACCGAGACGATTCCGTCATCACCGAATGTGATCGCGCGCCTCCAGACCCAGTATGTGGCTCCACTTGTGGGCTACCTGGCACACGAAGACTGTGCTGTGAACGGTCACGTCTATGAGGTCGGCGCCGGGTGGATTTCACGCGTCCGCTGGCAGCGTTCCAAAGGAGTTGTTTTCCCTGCAGACAGCATGACTATCGATGCCATTGCAGCAAATTTGGACGTCGTCGAGGTACCATTTAAACATTCCACCCTACATGTGCTACAGTATGCATTTAGGATTTCGACGATGAGGTCACTTACCCGACGAGCCTCTTGGATTCGATCCAAGCTTGCGAAGAAGCCCTCGCGAGCAACAAGGAAAACCCGGCCAAACATTAGAAACGGCACTGCATTAAAAAGGATAGCTCCGCCTTTCACTTTTGAAGCTTAGAGCTAAGCACTTCGAATGGCTTCGTCTTCACCTCGCCGTTGAGGTACTTCAAGGAGTACACCGACTGCAAGGCCTGGGTTGACGGTGATGACTGCGTCGGCCTGAGCGACGACTTAAGAAGGGTGTCGCTGTGAACCTTAAAGGGGTTGATGCCTTTAGGAAGCGAAGGCGAGGTGATCTCCATGATTAGTGTGCGTCGCGTCGATAGAAGTCGGCGGCCGAGCATGGTTCGAACTGGGAAAATCGTTCACTGACAGCGGCGCTACAGCTTTTGAACAAGGGGTTGCGATGGGTTACTACCCAACCAATCAGAGACCCATTCCCCCAACTGCAACATCGAACACATGGGGCAACTTGAAGTTGGCAAGATCTTGGTGCCCCTACGCGTCCGTTGTTCACGCTCTCGACGGTCACGATCTTTGAAAAACAAGACACAGCACCATGGGGCTAAATTACGAGGTATAAGATAATGATCGTATGCAAGACGTAGCGCAGTATAGCTTTTTCCAGTGAATTCGGCAGCTCATGGCATAACACTTGGAACTATGGAAGATACATGGCTCTTGAGCGCTCATGATCGTTGGCGCATCTTCAACAGGCGTCAGTGGTAACCCTTGGCCGGGCAATCTTTTGCGTTTCATGTACGAGGCATGCACTGAAGAGCTCGATGTTGTGCTTCCACTGGTAGCGGCACCCTTCCCTCCGTCATGCCGCGATGTAGTATTTCTTGATAAATGGGATATGAGTATGAAACAAGAAATCGTATTACAGTAAGTTAGCTCTTTTCCTTCGAGTCTGGAATAACGGCGCGGGGGCGGCACCTCTTGTACCATTGATAAAAGCCGGTGCAGAGCAAAATGAGGCTGCCTGTAGCGCAGCTGGAGAAGATGCCAGCATAGTACAGCAGCTGCTTGTTGCTAAGAGTTGCTTCGGCTGTTGCTCGGTCCGAGTTTATGTACGAGGTCATATTGGGACAATTGTTGATCGAAAAGCCCCGTAGCTGGCACGCACAAGTGACCTGAACAACTTGGTACTGAACGCGAAGCCACGAATCATTGCGACAGAGAGTGTCGAAGATGCTGCCAGCGCAGCGACCATCGCCATCAACCACCTTCTTCACGTCGTCGGAGTATATGACCCAATGTGGCTTGTAGCGGAGCATATACGGCGTGATCCACGCATCGCTCTGCTGTGCATAGGCTTCGAGCGCATCTGCGGCTTGAAGGAATGACATCCCCGAGAAGTCGAGGGTGAAATTGGTGAGTTCCCGAAACTTATCCACTCGAAAGTCATGAGCGAGAAGTGCCACCGTGATGTTGTCAAACGAGACGTGCGTCGTGTCGATAATGTTTTGGCCAATCTCGGCGTCCGACGTCATGCTTCGGACATTCCAGTTACTTGACCCAATGGACACGAAGACGTCGTCGATGACGAGGACTTTGGAGTGGACATAAATGTTGGTGGAGGGTTTGGGAATGTATATCTGGACTTTGTTTGGAAACATTTGCTGGAGTGGGTTCACCATGTCGTACTGGTACTTTTGATACCCTGCAGCCATCTCAATGGTGGCGGGTGTGACGGTGAAGATGACTAGCCGTTGAATGGTTGGAAGAATATTGACGAGCTCGGCGAAGAGTTCCGGCATGTGGACGAAGTATTGATCCTCTATGTAGATGTAGTTTTTGGCGTTGCGGATAGCTTTGATGCGACCCGCAAGGATCGATGCCTCGCCCTTGGGGGCGAAAGACGAGTACCCATGGTAGCTGCAACTGTATGTTCGCAACACTTGAATATCGTGCGACCCCGCACTGCTGTTGACAGTCACGCCTTGGAGAAGTGAGGTCAACACCAGCGATTTCTGAGGCACGTTCCAAGACGCCTTCAATGGCACAGGCGGGGTCACGAATGGCTTGCCGAGCGCTGGACTTGGATGCACTGGGTCGTTCCATCGATCTAAAAAGTTGCTCCAGATGTCCACAGCAACGGGGTCGACGGCTCGTGTGTGGACGTCGATCCAACCGTCGCGCTTGACAAATATGCCTGCAGTCTTGCGAAGTGCCGACTCATTATGATACTTGGTATCCCAGCGATCGAGGCTCTGGTCTAGACCACCCGAATACGCCCAGACCTCCGCGCCACGGGTAAAGATGAGCGTCTTCTGATGAAGTGATCCTGTGGCGGCTGTGATCCGATCGTCAGTCATAAGTTGGACGTTCGCGCTGTTGGATGGATTAAGCGCATTCATCCAAGCAAACATGGCAGTGACGTTCCCCAGCTCCACAAGGTTTTCCCACACTAGACCATGAACGCTGAGTCCGTTTGCAATCGCGTCACCCCACGTCGTCTGGAACGTGGACTTGAGATCCGTCTGCGGAATGTAAGGGATGTTTGCAAGCGTCCAAGATGTAAAATAGGCACTCGACGCAATCTCAATGTCGGAGTGCATGGCTGCAAACGCTGTGCTCGTGTCGGGAAAGATATGTACATGGTTGCCCGACGATGACTGAGCTAGGGTTGTGCGCGGGATGCCACCACGCGATGTGGTGATCTCTTCGTCCGTAAGAAACCAGTCCGATGCATTTAACAGTGGCTGGCGCAATGGAATGTCAGCGCCATTGGACATGGAGATTGCATTCGCCGTGATGACGTGGCAGCCTTGGAAGAGCTTGTAGGTGCAGAGCGAACAAGGCTCGCATATACACCAGTTGGTGAAAATGTCCGTCAGCGACGTCATCCGCGTGCATGTGATGTAGCCTTGCACGGCTGCTGCCTGGATGGCTAGCCCCGTGACAGCCAAGCGCATCTCTCAAAATAGCCCTCGACGACCTCCCACGATCGCAATGGCGTTGACCAATCGTGACCAAGATTCTTAAAGGAGAATTGAACCACTTGGCTTCAACTACGTCACTTCAACTGATGCCGACATTGAAATCAACGTAGTCACTTGAGCTCATAACGACACTAAAACAAGCGCTCTGTGGCATTGATTAGAGGTGGCGGGGGACTTGAGTTTTCGCTAATCCTTGCAAATGTGTGAGTGGCAAGTAATTCCAAATTCAACTTTGCTGTGAGGTCGAGGATGGCTTGCTGACGAAGCTCCGTTAGCTTAGCAGGTAGTAGGTTATGGAAGTAGAGTCTCTAGAGCAAAAGGACTTAAGGCGATGACCAGATATTGGTTCCCAGCCCATCATAAGGTGCTTCCGTTGTTCAACTAGCTCAAGTGACCGAGTAAAAACCCCAAATTCATTAGACTGTTTCCGAGGAGTCTCACGAGGCATCCACAGTGGTAGCTTCGACCGCTTTCTGCTCAGACTGGATATAGCTGTTCATGGCCGGGCAGTTGAACACCGACAGACCGTCACGCTGGCACGAACACGTGACCTGGACGATACGCGGCTGCGACTCGAGCCATTCAAGATTGATGCACTCGTCGACTTCTCCCTCCTCGAGCTTGGAGCACCGGCCATCGCCATCCACGAGGTTCTTCATGACATCACCGTAGATGACCCAAAAAGGCTTCTCATAGATGTCGTAGTGCTGAATCCACGCGCCGTCCTTCTTCGCGTACGCGGCGAGGGCATCGGCAGCGGCCAAAAAGGACTTGCTGCTCAGGTCCACTGTGAACCCCATGAGCTCGCTGAACTTAGCGAGGCGGAAATCACGCGCGAGCTTGGACACCGTAATGCCACCATCGACGACGCGCGTAGTGTCGACGATGTTCGCGCCCGTCTCGCCATCAGACGTCATGCTGCGCATGTTCCAGTTGCTCGAACCGAGAGACACGAAGACATCGTCGACGAGAAGGACTTTCGAATGCACGTAAACGTTGGTGGATGGTCTAGGGATGTAGATCTGGACCTTGTTGGGGAACTTCTCAAGGAGCGGTGCCATCATGTCGTACTGGTACTTTTGGTACCCGGATGCCATCTCAATCGACTCTGGTGTAACAGTGAAGACGATGAGTCGCTGGATGGTAGGGAGGACTTTGAGCAGCTCCGTCATGAGCTCAGGCACATGGATGAAGTACTGATCTTCGATGTAGATGTAGTTCTTGGCGTTGCGAATCGCCTTGATGCGCCCCGCAAAAATGGACGTTTCACCCTTGGGCGCGTACGACTCGTAGCCCTTGTACTTGCAGCTGAAGGTGCGGAGAATCTGAACATCATGGGGTCCCTTGGTGCAAGGCTTGTCAACCACTGATGAGAGCACGGCTGACTTTGGCACATTCCACGAGTCCTGAAGCGTCTTCGCAGCCGTCGACTTCACAAATGGCCAGCGAAGCGGTGCGCCAGGGTGCGAAGGGTCGTTCCAGCGGTCGACGAAGTTGTGAAGGACGTCCACAGCAGCTGGCCCCTGGATACGGGCGTGCACATCGACCCAGCCCTCGTTTGCAAGCTTGATGCCCGTCTTGGCACGCAAAGCCGACTCGTTGTGGTACTTGGAGTCCCAACGGTTGAGGGCCTGATCAAGGCCGCCGACGTAGCTTACAATCTCGTTGCCCTTGGTGATGACGAGACTCTTTTGGTGGTGCGAGCCTGTGGGCTTGTTGATGCGGTCGTCTGTCATTAGCTGCACATTGGCGGTGTTGGAAGTATTAAGCGAATTCATCCATGAAAACATGTCGGTGACCTTGCGAATTTCGATTAGGTTCTCCCACACAAGCGCATGCACGTGGAGCCCGCGTTCCACGATGGCCTTGGCCCACGTCGACTTAAATGTCACGCTCGGGTCAATGTGCGGGATGTACGGGATATCATGGAGTGTCCATCCAGTGAAATAGGCCGACGATGCGGTCGTGATGTCGTCGTGCATGGATGCGAAGGCCGACTTGGTGTCGGGAAAAATCTGGACGAGGTTCCCTGTTGTCGAGGTTGCAACGCCCTTTCGGGGCACCCCGCCGCGCGCGGTTGTAATCTCGTCAGCCGTGAGAAACCAGTCTTTGGATTCGAGGAGCGGCTGCTTGAGCGAAATGTCATACCCGTCGGAGAGCGACGTCGGATTCCGCGGCAGCGGTCGGCACCCCTTAAAGATTTTGAACTCGCACAGGTTGCATGGCTGGCACATGCACCAGTTCTTGAACATGCTCCGCCACGACGGGTCGCGGGTGCACGTAACATCACCGGCCTGCACGGATGCGGCGAAGACCAGAAGCGGGAAGAGCACCGTCACCATGATCCGTCAGTAGAGAGCACGTGGGCTCAATGGATGCAATTGCAAAATGAGCAGACTCACGCATGGACATTGTCGCACCGGACTGAGCACCGGTCCCTAGACACCAAGCGAGTGGTACCCAGGAGTTAAGAGACGCTACCTCCAACCCTACCAGATATCAGGAGCAGTCACACCGAGGTACTGGCTGTGACTACAATAGATAACGCGAAGTGTAGAAGCGTATCTCCACACAAGATGCGGTTTTCAGCCACAAATATCCACACCTCTTGGTTGCAATGGATGCGTAAAAGCATATGTCCTTATACCCCATTGGTAGCTTTTGCAAACTTGGTTCTCATGGCGGGCAAACGCCACAACTAGAACTGAAAGGGTTTAACGAGTTATTAAAATAGCGAGTATACCCCCTTTATAGCACACGCATGTAAGCAGATTAGCTCTAGTTTTCCCCTCGACCTTGTGAGAATATAATCTTGCGGCAGTGCACTATGCGGGTTTTGGATAAAACATGAGGTGGAGCACTAATACTCGTGCAATCTACAATAAACAATGCATAAAGTGAATCAGTATGGAATCCATACTGATTTGTTGGCAACATCTATAGTATGGATGTTGCCTACGAGATTGCGAACAACGTTCAGACGACCACATTAATCGCAAAGGTCGACGTAGTACTTCATAATTGTACCACAATCGGAAACCAACAAAATCATTGCTTGCGGTTGTTCCGAACTCATAGTGAAGCACCAGTAAAACGTCGTGACGCGCGCAGAAAAAAGCCAAGATATGTGGAGCTACTCAATGCGGGGGTAATTGGACACAATTGGCTGCAATGTTCCACTTTAGGTTCAGACGGGGGGCACAGCCAGTGAGGTTACGCCAGTGCCATTGACTTATTAATCGGCACCCGAAGATTGTAGAGCATTTCATGTTAAACAGTATCATGTTTCATCGGAAATGAGCCGTTTTGGCAAAATGTGGAGTCCATCACACTCTCAAAAGACACCACTCAATAAAGTTCCTGTACGTGTGCTTGAATCAGCACGATGGACATCCAACGAATTACGACTTGCTGTCTGACAAGCCTGTGCACTATATTGGCGACGGCATGCTAATGCGCAGCGCAGGAGTTAGGATGATGCACTAGCTTTTACTACACCATTTCCACGTTAAGTTGGCCATTTGTCCAAAATATTTGGCCAATTCCGAACGACTCGTATTGCGCCAAGTGGACACTGGCGCCATAGTGCTTGGGATTTGGCCAAATATTTCGGACAAGTGGCCTGCCTAACGTGGAAATGGTGTACTACATAGTACCGCGGTTTTGCTGAAGCCACCCAGATATAAATTGATGAAATCGTCTTCAGTACGATGAGAGCGTTCTGCTACGATTACCAATATTGAGAGGATACAAAGCTTAGCAGCACTAATCAGTTGCTGATACATACTACGCCAGTCTATAGGTAGGGGTTCAACGATACAACCTGAAAGCGTTAGTTTATCTTCGGCATTTTGGCGAGCCCACTAACTGTGTTCAAACGCCTATTCAGCAACATGGTTTATGAGTGGTGCTTAAGGTGCTATCTTAATTAGCTGCAGCCTCCACTGCTGCTTGCTCGTTAACTATGTAGCTCTCCATCGTGGGGCATTTGAAGACCGACAGACCGTCGCGTTTGCACGCGCAGGTGACCTGCACGATACGGGGTTGCGTCTCGAGCCAATCAAGATTCAGACACTCGTCGACCTCTTCATCTTCGAGCTTGGAGCACCGACCGTCGCCGTCCACGAGGTTCTTCATGATCTCACCATACATGGCCCAGAATGGCTTGTAATAGAGAACGTAGGGCTGGATCCACGCGCCGTTCTTCTTAGAGTACGTCTCGATTGCGTCAGCGGCAGTCAAAAAGGACTTGCCGCGTAGGTCCATTGTGAACCCTGTGAGTTCACTAAACTTAGCGAGGCGGAAATCACGCGCAAGCTTGGTGACCTTGATACCGCCGTCAACAACGTGAGCTGTATCAACGATGTTGGCACCAAGTTCCGCGTCCGAGGTCATGCTGCGCATGTTCCAGTTGCTCGAGCCGAGCGAGAGGAAAACGTCGTCGACGAGAAGGACTTTCGAGTGCACATAGACACCCTTTGTCGGGTCGGGCACGTAGATATGGACCTTGTTGGGGAACTTCTCAAGGAGCGGGGCCATCATGTCGTACTGGTACTTTTGGTACCCGGACGCCATCTCAACTTTGCCCGGTGTGACCGTGAAGATGATGAGTCGCTGGATGGTAGGGAGGACTTTGAGCAGCTCCGTCATAAGCTCAGGCACATGGATGAAGTACTGATCTTCGATGTAGATGTAGTTCTTGGCGTTGCGGATGGCCTTGATGCGACCAGCGAGGATTGAAGCCTCACCCTTGGGCGCGAACGACTCGTAGCCTTTGTATTTGCAGCTGTAAGTGCGAAGAATCTGGATGTCGTTCGTGCCAGCGGCCACGTCGACATTCACGGCTTGCAAGACGGCACCCGGCGAGATGACTTCCTGGGGCACATTCCAGCTTTTCTGCAGTGGCTGAGGGGGCGTCACAAACGGTTTCCCAAGGGGGGAGCCCGGGTGCGCCGGGTCGTTCCACCGGTCAAGGAAGTTGCCAAGGATATCTGTTGATGCTGGGCCTTCAACGCGAGCATGCACATCAACCCAACCGTTGAAGTCGACGCTGATGGCTGCGGACTTTCGCAACTCGGAAACGTTGTGGTGCTTGGTGTCCCAGCGATCGAGAGCTTGATCAAGGCCACCAACGTACGCCGACAGCTCCGCACCCTTAGTGACGATGAGACTCTTTTGGTGCAGCGACCCGGATGGCCCAGGAATGCGGTTGTCCGTCATGAGCTGCACTGCAGACGAGTTGTGGGCCACAAGGGAATTCATCCACGCAAAAATGTCGGTGACCTTTGCAAGGTCGATGAGGTTGGACCACACCAGACCACGCGCCTCGAGCTTATTGTTGGCAATGGCCTTGCCCCACGTCGACTTGAAGGTGGCCGATGGGTCGATGTGCGGGATGTACGGAATGTCGTTGACAGACCAGCCCGTAAAGTAAGCCGTATCGGCAACCGATATGTCTTTGTGCATGGACTCGAACGCTGAACTCGTGTCGGGAAAGACATGAACGCGATTGCCTTTGGTCGATGCAGCAAGAGAGACGCGAGGCACGCCCCCCCGGCTCTTGGTCAGTTCGGCGTCCGTTAAGAACCAGGCAGTCGAGTCGAGCTCTGGCTGTTTAAGCGGCACGTCCGAGCCATTTGAGAGCGACGTCGCGTGCAATGACAGAGGCTGGCAACCCTTGAGCACTGTGAACTCACAAAGGTGGCACGGCTTGCACATACACCAGTTGCTCATCATATTCTTGACGGAAGCGTCGCGCGTACAGGTGACATGGGCGTTGACAGCAATTGCAGCAGTGACGAGGGAAATACAGGACGAAAGGTGCACCATATATCTTTGTCTATCTGAGGGCAAATTCAATAGTGAATTTGCCTGAACGAGTGCTAAATGTGGCTGAGCTTGTCTACCTCACAAACTCGAGTTGTCCCAGGAGCATTGAGCCGGTCAAGCACACGAGATGTGCACAAGGTACCACCACCCATGAGTATTGGCTTCCCGAGCGGGAGTTCCTTTGCAGCAAGAATAGG
The DNA here is from genome assembly GCA_002081595.1 of Achlya hypogyna. Classification (NCBI taxonomy): domain Eukaryota; phylum Oomycota; class Saprolegniomycetes; order Saprolegniales; family Achlyaceae; genus Achlya; species Achlya hypogyna. Next base: position 69,982 of record JNBR01000005.1, on the reverse strand, counting down.
TCTACACGTTGGGACCCAACACCCCAGCCCCTCATCTACGGTGGTTATCTACCCTCATTAGCGTAATGACATATGAATATACCACGTGTCGAGTAATCGGAAGCGTTTTTGTCGATGGTAAACCGAATCCTAAACCTAAACATGGCCAAGTGACGTCGATTGGTCAGTGGCCACACGCAAACTTGATGCCAATGAGAGTTATCTCCGTGCACGTTATAGTACTAGAACTACAGTGTACTGTCCGGAACTCAGTTCAACAACAGGGTACAGTACTGTTCTTAAGCGAGAACAATGTATTATAATAGAATGAAGTTAGTGCGTAGCGGTACTGTAGAACGGTGCTCGTGAAAAAAAGTACCTGAGTGCGTGAGTCTTCAATCAATACCCGAGGTTGGTATACGGGGCCTTGATTGTCCACAATGTGAAACACATCCGGTGCAAAAGACTGGCATTCACGACATGCTGCGTTGTACCACACCGAGACCTATTATGCCCATGTTAGGCCTTCAGGAAGAGCAATAATCGCCAAAAACTCGCAGTTACTTTCCCGCTAATGATGAGTCGAGGCATCACCATCGCCGGGTTACACGGTGGACAAAGTGCAATGATTTGGGACTGGTGAATGGAAGTCGCTCACTGCACGGATGCTTTCTTCAGCCACGAGTCGCAGCTGAAGAGAGCCCAGTTTATGTCCACAAACAACGAAACTTTCTCACGACACGCAAAGGAATCCTCTGATTACCATGTACATGTACAGTCACGACACCGTTTGTGGCGCTAGAGCTTCAACGTACGCACGTGATTTCTCTAGCTAACCTTGCAACTCTCATCAATCAAACCTTTATAGCTTCATGCGTTTGTCCAACACGAATTTCGAAGTACTGTGAACGAGTATATGTAGTATCAAGTAATGGCTGAGAGTGAAATATGTGAATTCACGTGAGTGAAATGATGTTCGACATTTCACACACCATGCCTCTTACTCAAGTTGAAGGTTCGATTCCTCCTGCGTGCAAGCCTTTCTCCCCCAACCGGCGTCGCGTGGTGTATAACTCAGCCCCAACCAACCACAAGGCATACCCGATACAACTTCACCCACACGTCGTTAGTTGAAATAACGACAAAAATAAGACCCCATCAACAATACACCATGTCACTTTTCACGGACCCCTGCTCAGCCAAAGTCACGTGTTTAAGTACTTCAGGGAGGCATCGCCCAACGCCAGTGGTCACGCAAGATGTACACGTCGATACTGCCTGGCCACGTTCTGCTCCGATCCGAAGCGCATGAGCGATCACCTAACCACGAACTGCGCGCGCGCCCCAGATGCCGTGAAGCGAGAGCAACAACTCAAACTCGACACGATCGCACTGCGCCACGGAGCCCAGGAGTAGCGACTTCGTGCTCACGACCACGCACGAGACCAGCGCCAAGCAGTGCAGTCGTGTAGGCAATATGACACGTGTGAGTGAAGCACGCTGCCCCTGGAATGGCACGGGCCTTGCGCCGCTCCGTGAACAAGTTCAAATTGGTTTCGTCGATCTAGATATGAGCCTGCCCGGAGCGCCTTCCTTGCAAGAGAGTTCGTCAAACTAGAGAGGCTAATGCTGCACGTCCTTGTACGTAAAGGCCGGATTGTCGAGAGTGTTGAAGTTCGTGGTCTTGCCAACAACGACCGAGCTACGAGCTCTTCGAGCCTCTGACAGTCCTGCTCGACGAATGTGGAGGCGGTCGACATGATGCTGTTGGAGAACTGGTCGACGGTATCCCCACGCTTTTCAAGACCAGCTCGTCGGCAACAACGTAGTTCCGCGCGGCACGGAGCTTGATGTCGTTTGCTAGTACGATTACCTTCCAATCTCCTGGAGTGTCAGTCCCTTTACGGGTGCGCCGCTTGGCCGGCAGGGGGGTCTCCTTATAATATCCCCAATCGCGCGGCGGTGGAGTGGCGGGCACGGGCTGCATCAGCTCTTCGTTCATCCTCTTGATCTTGCCGCTGCTTCTTTCTCCGAAATAATTTTCAGTTCTTGGATCTCAACATAATTTGTTTAATTTTTTCAATGCATGGTTAAATATAAGCGACACTAGGCCAAATATATAAGGCGTTTGGCACTACAAAGTTGGTACTTGACATAATATGCACGACATTTGACACAATATGCTGATCATTTAGGCAATTTAAGTGGACAACAGGCAGATTATACTCGGGATTTGGTGAGATATATAGGACAAATGGCCAATATAAAGTGAAATTGGTGTAGTATTTCTGTATGAGTTGGATTGCCTTATCCAATTCCATCAGTGCCGTTCACGAACTGGACAAGAGACGATAATGACCATATCGGAAGGCACGCCCACACCAAATACCAGACCACCCTCGAGTCTGAGAAGCGCCTCATCGACAAGCGACAGTGCATTGAGCGAAGAAAAGATATCGCATCGAGCTCTTAGTAGACGCTGGCAACTGGATGCTCGACTACCAGCGGTCGTCCGTGAATAAGGACGTGGTGCTGCAGGTCATGCAGCGAACACCCTTGGCCACACAAGTCATGGAAGCCTGTGCCGCACTCCGGGGGGCGTGACTGCTGCGAGCTACTGTGCAACAGCAAGACGTGCCAGTAACGACCTCTGCGCGGGAAGCCGATTTGGCCATTTCTTCGCAAAGCTCTGAAGAGCACTGGTGCAAGCGCGCTGGGAGGCGCTAGAAGACTTGCTTGTGGCCACACAGGAGTGGTGGCCAGCAATATCCCGGATGTACCTTCAGTAGCGCTTATGCGTGCGCAAGCCCCCAATCTCTCACTTGTTCATTCAGGTAGGACACATTACAGTATTTGTTCTTAAACGAAGCCAATGTGCTCTGGACGATGGTGCCTGGCGACGAGGCGTTAGTACAGTCGATCGAAGACGATGCATACAGTATTTCACCGATGCGATTCAATCCAAGACTCCCATCACGTACCAACAACATGCACCATCAACACGTTTTACCGACACCCAACAATTTCAAGCACCATTCATGGTTCGCGGCCCGACGCTTTGTATTTTATTTGGCGACCCATTCACCATGTCATTGAAGTTTCGAATGCAACTTGCTCATTGGCCATGTAGTCGTCCATGTCGCGGCAGTTGTAGATCGTGAGGCCTTGAAGGTGGCACGCACATGTGACTTGAGTGATGCGAGCTTGGCCTTGGAGCCACTCAGAGTTGTTACAGCTTGTGTCGAGCTCTCCGTCTTCAAGTTTAGCGTTGGAGCACCGCCCGTCGCCATCGATAATGTTTTTATGCAAGTCAGTGAAGACGACCCAGAACGGCTTCTCGTAGATCAAATACGGCTGGATCCACGCCCCATCCTTCTGAGCATATTTCTCGAGGGCGTCCGCTGTGTCAAGAAACGACATGTTCGTGATGTCCACTGAGAAGCCGATGAGCTCACTGAACTTGGCGATGCGGTAGTCCCGCGCGTGCTTGGCCACCATGATGGAGCCGTCAGCCACATGTGTCGTATCGACGATGTTGGCGCCAATTTCGGCGTCCGAGGTCATGCTGCGCACGTTCCAGTTGCTCGACCCCACAGATACGTACACGTCGTCAATGATCATAGACTTGGAGTGGACGTAAATGCTTCTGGCCGGGTCGGTAACGTAGATCTGAACCTTGTTGGGAAACTTCTCGAGGAGTGGCGCAATCATGTCGAACTGGTATTTTTGGTATCCCACTGCGGCCTCGCTTCCTTCCGGCGTGACCGTGAAGATGATGAGGCGTTGGATAACTGGGAGAACCTTGAGTAATTCCGTCATGAGCTCAGGTACGTGCACGAAGTACTGATCTTCGATGTAGATGTAGTTCTTGGCGTTGCGAATGGCCTTGATCCGACCCGCGAGGATGGAGGACTCGCCTTTCGGAGCGAAGTTTGCATACCCGCCGTACTTGCAACTAAACGTTCGCAACACTTGCACGTCGTGAGGCCCAGCACGATCCACGGCCACAGGCGCGAGTACAGAGGCTGGGGCGATCACGTCACGTGGAACGTTCCAGTCACGTTGAAGCGGCACTGGGGGATTAACGACGGGCGGCCCCCATGGCTGGCCCGGATGAACCGGATCGTTCCAGCGGTCGGCAAAGTTTCCGAAGATGTCAATGGCGCCGGGTCCGTCAATACGTGCATGAACGTCAACCCAGCCGTGGCTTCCCACGTCGACATGTGCGGCAGCCCGAAGTTGTGTCTCGTTGTGGTATTTGGTGTCCCAGCGGTTGAGAGCCGGGTCGAGACCGCCGACGTACGACCAGAGGCGCTTGCCTTGCGTGAGAGTCAAAGTCTTTTGATGCAGCGAGCCAGTGACCGCCGGCGTTCGGTCGTCCGCCATGACTTGCACTTCGTCGCTATTGAGCGAGTTGATCCATGCGTAGATGTCGGTGACATTGCCAAGCTCAACAAGGTTCTCCCACACGAGTCCGCGAACTTTGAGATTGTGCTTGGTGATGGCATTGCCCCACGTCGTCTTAAAGGTAATCAACGGATCCACTCGTGGCATGTACTGCAGGTTGTGCACGGTCCAGCTTGTAAAGTACGCGGCCTCGGCAATCGTAACGTCATTGTGCATAGCAATGAACGCGGAGCTTGTGTCGGGAAAGATATCTACAAGGTTGCCCGTCGTGAACGTCGCGAGAGACGCGCGGGGTACACCCCCACGGCTGCGAGTGAGCTCGGCCTCACTCAGAAACCAGGCGGCCGAGTCCAGAACGGGTTGCTTCGTGGGGACATCGCGACCATCCGAAAGCGATGTCGCGCTAGTCACAATTGGCTGGCATCCCCCCTTCAGCGGCGAGAACTCGCATAAGTGGCACGGCTGACACATGCACCACTTGCTGACTGCATTCTTTATGGACGGATCCCGCACGCATGTGACGGCCCCGTGGACGACAGCAGCAAGGGCCAAAAGCGGCAAAGAAGTATGAATGTTCACCATTGCGGTGTAGTTGGCAAATAGATATGTGATGGCTTTGTGTAAATCCCCACCAGGCCTTGTGCATGTTTAGGCAGTGCTGCTGCAGATCTGCGAACAGCGCGCACAACAAAAGAGCGCCTGGTCAAAAAAGGGCCAGAATACCCAACCCAACACCTCGCACGGCTTCGCTGTTCGCTAAACTTGATCGCGACTGGGCTAAGGTGGATGTGGAATGTTCTTGGAAGGCACTGAAAAGCAATCCTCCGTGTGCGTCAACAATACGTACCCAGCAATCACCGTTATGGTGCATATTTATGCGCTAAAAGGATGAACGTCCCCCTCTTGCGATACTGCATGGTCCTCTAAATGTGTCTTGCTAATCAAAGCGGTAAAATAAATTGACATACAAACGCCTCTGCTTTGGTGCATACCACTGAAACTCGATAATCCTCTCACGGCGTTACAGACGGCAATATTTTTATAACGTCGATATGAATAAAATGCAATAAGTTAGTAGAAGAATCGACAATATTTGGCGCAACAATACTGACTGCCTTGGATGGCGAAGTCGGGAAGCGCAAAGCCGATCCGCAAGCCTCACGTCAATTTAAGTGCACTCTCATGAAGTCGCAGCCAAGGATCGTCAACTGAATCATAATTCTCCGGTACTACCACACCCACGGCTGCAAGCAATTGCGCACCTCAAAGCACTTCCAGGCTAGCATCATCGCATTCCTCAAACAAAGCACCGTCTCGCTAAGAAGGGCGTGCTTGAAGTCGTCCGAGTACAGTACGTGCGTCGCGCCACCCACTCTTCGATGCGACGCTGTTGATATGGGTCGATTAGCTGCAGCCTTGAAGATCAACAGTTTGTTGGACGACATCAACCGCACATAACAGAAGATATAATTCGACATCGTTATGCTTTTCCTCTCACAATTAATAACCCTATTCAGCAAATTAAATACCACTGGTGCATTGTAACCAAAATGCTCTAATGCGGAGTCGCTGTTCGCTGCGCCTGGCGAAATAAAATGGAACTGTGTAGTCCCATTTTATTTCGCCAGGCGCAGCCCAAAGCAACGCATTGTTGACCCATATTGATATGTACAATAATATAGTGTGGCTGTGCAAAACTGCAGTGGTATTTCCCATGAGTGGTAAAAACGGTAAAAACCAGGATGAACCAGCTTTGGAATAAAGGGTGGTTTTTACCTAGCCTTCCCAGCCGGTGTGAGATGGGCTGGTTGAGGCTAACAGGGGTGCAACCCAACACTAAGGCCGCGTGCTTGCGTGTGCTGCGGGACATTTAAGACAGTTTGGCCAAACGACCTTGCAACCGCACTATTTTTGGGGCTCACTGTTACTTCTGTAAGCACATGCAAATCTGGTTAAGTACGATATTGAGGCAGAGACGGTAGGAAGGGAATATGGAGGCCAAGACTGCGCGCTGTTTGTGGTGCAGAGCGTGTCCAGCCAAGCTGAATTTAAACCACTCTAGAATATTTCATCTATTTTATTAAAGTCTTTCGTCACTCACTGGTAACAGTTTTCTTAGAGTAGAGCGCAACCTGGCGCACGAGGTCTACGCCGACAGCAAAGTTGGGCGACAGCGACGGATGCACGTTGAGCACGCGCTAGGCCCAGCGCTCGCAGAACGCCACCGAGAAGATGCTCGTGTAGCCAATACAAAGCACGAGGTTCACCTTCGTGGCCTCGAGAAAGGCCAACACCCGGGCGTCGAAACTCGCCGCGCATCATATTTTTGCTGCCGACAGGGTTCTTGTGGGTTGCTGTGCACGTTATGATGACGGCAGCGGCCATGATGCTCACGACAATTTTTACCGACAAATGGCGCTTTCCATTGCGGTATACTGATGAAACAACGGATCACGCACAAAGAATAAATTTGGTTTTACGAGGTTTAATTGCCGTGTTCGCACTCCTGCGCCCTTGGGATAAGTGAATGGGTAGAGGGGATTGCAAGGAGCTGCAAGGTAATCTAATATATTTTCAGGTAAATACCGGTAACTACCGGTAAAAACCAAAGCCCCTGCCAGGAGGTTTTGCGTAGCAACCCTGCATATAGTGCCTTCCAGTCCCCATAGTCGTACGACTGTAGGCGCTCATCTCTTCGATGGACGGGTAGCAGAGTCGTCTGTCTCGTCTTCGTTGTCCACAAATTGTTTTGTTGCGGGAACACTTTGAAATACTATTCGGCCAGGTAGTAGCCCGGGCGATGTCATGTCCACGAATATATCTTAGGACGACACTTGCTGCAGCCAGAAGTTATGCAGCCGACCAGGTCCAAGCTCAAAGACAGATAGACAAAACCTCACATAGCAAAGAAGTATTTTATGATTAGGTCCAGAGCCGTCACGAAAGCCCACATCGAGTATTGCTCGTTTCCACCGCCGAAAGACAATGCCAGCGTCGACTCCACGACGCTGCTATACAAGCTTGAATAGTTAGCAAGGAGAGAACGAGGTGACTTCGTAATGCACGCGGACATGATCGATTGCACACACCAAGGGCAATTCCAATCCTTGATGATGTGTTGCTGTGCACTCCTTGCAAGATAAAAACTACCCCTAACATGCATTCCCTTTAAGCTTGGACTTTGTATGTCGAGGGGTAAAAATTAAACGGAAAATGGCCTTATTGAACGGAATAAAGTCCTAGGTGCACTCGTCTGGAAATGTGTATGCAGCTAGCGACGACAGAGCACCAGCCCAGTGAAGTGTGAGCATCTCCAACGCGGCCCGATATAGCGCGGCCCGATATAGCTATAGCTATGGTTGTCACGAATGTTATTCATGTCGCGATGTGTTATAGCGGTGAAAATTTGCTCCAACGCGAAGCTATAGCTATAGCTATTTTGGAAATATAGTCGGTTTTCCTCTATAAATTGCCTCTCTGCAGTATCATCGTTCCCAATGCTGAATTATGTCTCGAGCGCGCACTTGGTTACCAGAAGAGAATCTTCGCCTCACCCGAGCGTTTGTTCATGTTAGCGACGACCCTGCGGTCAGTGCTTTGTACACGGATCCAAGCCGAGCACCTCGTTCATCAGCATGTCTAGGTCGTCATCGACGCCCCAGGCGTATTGCTAGCTTTAGCATTAGCGGTAACCTGCGTTGGGGCAGTTCGGTTTAGCTTCCAGCTAAAAGTTGAGAAAGGGCAGTTATAACACCTATAGCTATAGCGGTCGCGCGTTGGAGATGCTCTTAGCCAATAAGTGACAATTGGGAGTGTATTCCGCTATTTCGCTTTCACGTATCTCTTTGAGAGTTCGCCGCTCTAGTATGCACCGCGGCCGAATAATTTACTTTGAATAGACTGGTATATCCCACCCACGAGCAAGTCGTTTAGGCAGTGATGGCAGCTCGGCAGGAACCAACTTAGTATCACCCACACTTGCGTACGTGCAGCAGAAACGAAAAAAAGTTGACTCGTTAAGTCGCAGGCGGCAGGTGGCAACTTAAACACAAACGTTCATTGACATTAAGATATTTCTGTCCTATGCAACGGGGCATGAAAAGCTAAGCTACGAAGTGCAGTTTGGCAAAGACACGCTTGCAATCATTTTTCCAGTCGTGCAATACACGTGCGGAAGTGCTGGCGCCAGACGAATACAGCACTGATTTTGCTGCTCGCTTTAAGGAGAGGCGCACATGTGGAATAGCTGTCTCTGGCCGCCTCGGCATTTGGCATAGTTTACCTGGCCTTCGCGATTCAAGAGGCTGCTGGAAGCTTATATATAAACTCAATATACACGAAAAATATGGCATTTGGCTTTCGTTGGCGAAATCAAACTGGTAACCAGGAATGAAGCCCCAGCTCTTGTAGACCTCAAATGCACGGGACATTCAGCGCATCGCGATATCCTCGCTCGTCCATCACTCATAAAGAAGATGCGGGTCACTCACATCCAGAGCTTACAGGTTTGCTGCTGAAGTCGGCAACTCCAACATCGATAATGAAAGTAAAAACTGCGCATACGCAGTTTTTTCCTGATCTACTTAAATTGCTGACACTATCGAAGCATGCATGTACAGACCATCGGCCTTGAGTACAGCAACAATGCACACATTGCGTACGATCTCACGATGGTGCTTGAGCTGTTAACGTTAATTATTTTTTTCGCCCCGGTCGTCTGGGTGGTTCGACCCTGCAGCTCCTCGTGATACAGATCTTGAAGGAACTAACGTCATTTTTTTGTCGCCCCGGATGGTTGGAGGTCAAAGCGATCGCGTTCAGTTGATGCAACACTGGTTGCCTCGCGTCATTCAAGGCTGTCCATGCCAATTTCATCGTCCGACAGACTTTTTGGCACGTATCGGGTCGGCAACGGAGTTGTACAGGATATCGGTAGGCATCTATTTGCGTGCGGGTGTTGTCTGTCTCGTCACGTAATGGCCCGCGACACTGTCGGCTTTGCGTAAACGAGAACCACGTGTTTCTTGGCACGTTGACCAATGGGTGCTGCCACAAAGGTATGCATACTTTTTCGGTTCCTTTCTCTGTGGTAGTCAATGGCATGTTTGCTGGTGTCCAGTTCTTAATTTGCTTTGCAGCCATGCAAGAGTCCCTGAGCGGCGAGATTAGTCGAAGCAACTACGTGCTGCCGCTCGAGTATGTCATGCACCCTACCCAGTGGGTCTCCGACGACAAGCGCGCCCAGTGCCGTGTTTGCTCCCGACCTTTTAACCTCCTCCGCCGAAAACATCATTGCCGTGTGGTATTCCTCTCGCAACCAATCAATCGCATCTCATGCTTTTTAGTGTGGGGATCTTGCTTGCTCCAATTGCCTTGTTCGCGAAGCCGTCGAGATGACACTTCCCGGGAAAAACGACGTCAAAGTTTGCCTTCTCTGCATTATTGTCCTTGATGAGGCCGCACCATCGTTCCGGGGCGATGCATCGGCCTGCTCGTCAGTGTCGTCGACATCGTCATACTCATCGACATCAACAATGAGCCGAAGTCACAGCCAGAGCTCGTGTGACGTGCTCGTTGTCGATCGCCTTGCGAGCCCGCTCGAGTGGGTGCCCAACAATACTCGGTACATGTGCCATGGTTGCAAGGCTTCATTCAATGCATTTCGTCGCAAACATCACTGCCGCGTGGTAGGACGACGTCATTTCGTTCATTGGTCTTATTTCTCCGTTGGACTAGTGTGGAGAAGTTGTCTGCAGCAGCTGCTTGATTCGGTTGCCCGTCGCCCTTCCGAGACAAGTAACTGGGAAGTGCACTACGAAGGCGTGCGTGGCCTGCGTAATGGACCACGTCGAGCGCACACCCGTGTACCGCACTGGACCGCGCTCAGCTGCATACTGCTTTTGAACAGCCTCGGCATCGACTATCTATTTCCTAACAACCTATTTTAATTTATATGGAACAAACAAATTTAAACAGGATTCATTTAGTAACACAAGAGCTTTCGGTCTGTGTGCATTGGGCACATATTAACAAAGGAAATGTACACGTTATTTACTCCGGATTATATACTATGAAGAGATGGATCCTGAAATCATGACGTGGCTTGTACTGACGAAGCCAAAAGTTTGGCAGGCATATACGTTCAATAGTTCATCAAAGCAATAATGCACAAGAAGACGAAAACTTTCTGTATTCAATGCAGTCCCAAGTAATTAATTTTCATCAGTGTTATCGATGATAATAATTATGGGTGAAGCGGCAACATGCTCTCAACAAGTGCGCATCACCATTTCGATTCCCTTCCTTAACAAGTTAACTGCTTCATTTACCCTCCGCGTGTATTTGCTACAGTATCATGCCATTGAAAAATCGCAGCGTTACGTGCACAACTGTGAAGTTAACTGGGGGTTACGCAACTGAAGCACTGACCGTTGTGTTCGTCGGATGCCAATAGTCGAACCTGAGGGAAAATTCAGCCGTTGCCTTGTCAAGGAAGTCAATTGAAAAGATGATGCGCACCTGTAGAGAACATTTTACCGCTTTGCCCATACTTCTAAACACCATTATAATAGAAGTTAATTATGACATTTGTTGTTAGATGCACAACCTAGGAACAGGCATTGTCCTGATTTCAAAATGAGTCACTCGTCATGTCTCAAGATACTGATAGAACACCCATGTTTGCCGTGTTCGTGGCTGAACCTCAAGCCCCAGCTATGCTGCCCAAAACTCCCTACCACAACTATCCGCCAACTTAATTTCTTCACATCTTCAGACCCGAAAGACATGGATTGCGATGCCTCGTTTGACTGAAGTTTGGACGAAAACCCACTTTGAACTTCCCCCGCGAAAGCCCCCCGACTTCCGAATGAGTCATTGAACATGTCGCACAAAAGCTCCTCGCCGCTGATTGGTCCGTATGAATAGCGTTTGCTGATTGGGGCAGTAATTTCATTTCAACCGCCCGATGTACAAGACGGACGCTCGGAGCCTTCGGTCGCCCTCGATCCTGCAGCTCGGGCCCGCCCAGCGGTCGCTCTCCGCGAGCAACTTGTGGGTCTCGTCGCCGATTCCGACGACGACCGATGTGCCGAAGGACCCACCGGTTCTTGTGCTCTCGCCGCCCACGCGGCCAGGCTCGTACGAGGTCCACCGCGTTGTCCTTTTCGTCGTTTGCTGCATCCTTACGACACTATGCTCCGGGGGGCTCATCCTCGGGTGCGACAAGATAAATTGTCATGCTTCTTACGCTTCCGTAGCTTTGGCCCATTCTACACAACCTTGGTGCAGGAGCGCCAGTGGCACGAGCTCTGCACAAACACGTCGTCGGTTGCTGTGTGCCCTGAGCAAGAGATTCGCCTCCAGTACACGTATTCGACGAGCTTCCTTCTTTTGAGCGCTGCCAATGTCGTCTTTGGACTAAGTGTTGACATCATTGGGCCCCGCGTGTCCGCGCTGTTAGGACTCATGGTGTGACCATCGTCAAGACGAGAGAGACTCATCATTACCGTTGAGTAGTTTGCAATGCTCGGCAACATTCTCGTCTCGATCGGAGACTCCAGTGTGCTCGACGGTGCTGGTATCATCGTCGGCTATGGCCTGGTGGGCATGGGTGGCATGGGCCTCTTTCTCTCTTCATTTCAAGTGATCAACCTCTTCGAAGCCCAAGGCATTCCCTGCAGCATCATGTCCAGCATTTTCAACATATCCGGTACCAATCATTTCTCCATGCATGTGATGTTCTATCAGCAACTCGTAGCTTATGTTTACATGTTCCTCAAGTTGCCTGGGATGACGCGGTCCCACTTCTTCGAAGGCTATGCGTAGTGCTCGTCGGCCACGTCGTAGCCTCACCTTGTCCCCTTAGGTTGTTGGTCGCAATCTGCTTTTGTATCTGCTTTCTGTGCTACCCTGCCAAAAACATTCACAACGCCAACGAATCCGTGCGCGTACCAGGCTTGAGTTGCTACATTCCGCGCCTTCGCGTGCGTTTTATCGCCGATTCTCGTCGCCTTCAATGACTGCGTTAGAAACCCACGTTGTTGCTCGAGGGGCTTCGTCGCACGCTCCAGAACGGCGACTTGTGGCACTTTGCATTTTACTTCGGCTGGCTCTCGCTCGTCTTTTCGTTCACGGGCGGCGCGATTCCGAGCATCATCGCGAAGTCAGCCGCTGGTGACTTCATCAAGGCGGACACGTATATCAACTACATCTTTCCGCTTGTGTCCAACAGTACATTTCTATTCGCACCGCTGGTCGGGTACTGCATCGACCGCGTCGGGTTTCGCTGGGTCTTCGGTGGCTGCCTATTTCTCACGCAACTCTTCCTCGCGACGCTCTTTGTGCCCGTTCTTGAGGTTCAAGTTGTCGGCTTCCTCTTCATGTCGTTGGCCCAGTCGTGCCTCTACAGCCTTCAATTCGCTTACATTAGTACGACCAATTACTCTGCTGGACGCTAACCAAATCATGTAGTGATCTGCTACCCGTCCCGCTTGTACGGCACGCTGCAAGCTTTTATCACGGCAGCGAGCTTCGTCCTGTGCTCCCTCAACTACGCCATCAACACGGTCGCACAGACATACCTTGGTGGCGACTATACTGCAGTCCTCATTTTTCTTGGCCTTCCTACGGTGCTACTGTACTTTTGCCAGCACTTGGTTCGCGAAGACATTGAAGAGGAGGAGTGCCTTCTTGTGTTTGAGGACGATGCCATGTCTCCGTACCCCGTGTCATCACTTTATGTATAATTCGCTATTTCTACCTTGTATTTGCTGTCAATTGAGGTCTCCAATGCCGGGATAGATCTTGGTTTTGACTTATTTACCCATCTGCACGATTTGCTAGCATACATGTAGCTGGACACATCAACGCCTGTATGGGGCCATCAACTTTCGTGAAGGGCGCGGAGTGCACTCGAACTTGACGTCTCAACACTTGCGGGGCTCGTTCAGGCGCAAAAACTGTGTTCAACTCATCAATTTCCGAGCGACATCCTTGACCAATCTTGAAGACTATTTCTCATGGCAAAAGATATTTTTCAAGCTAATATCGACCTACAACTCCTGCAGGGTCGGTCCATCCAGTGCATGACTTTCCCATGCCATGCAAGTCACCAATCAAGGTTGCATCTTTTTCGTTGAGAATGTCGTGCATTGCATCATGAATTATCGGTGCTGCCTACGCATTGTGGATTGTGTGCTTGGTCACCCAGGCCGGCGTCAAGAAGAGCAGCGGCGCCAGCGCACCGTCGCCCTCAACGAACGCCGTGAGAGCCTGGAGCAGGAGCGGGTGCATGTTGCTGGCTTCGGTAGCGAGGACCGCTTTGCCGAGCGCGCGAACGCCATCCACAGCATCGTCACCCGGAGACGCGAGCGCCTGTGCAACGGTGACTACCAGCAGGTTGTGGAAAAGCGGTAGGATGTCGGGGAAGAAGGTGGTGCCGCCGACCCACGCCTGATGGTGGCTCGCATTGGCGTCAGACCACCGGCGCAGGCACGTCTCGAGCTGCGGCACAAGCAGGGGAAGTTCCACTTTGCCTGTCGCCACAAAGTGCTGGGCGTAGAGCTGCACGAGTAGTTCGTTTTCCTTGAAGTAGTTCCCGCTCTCGGCCTCGAAGATCTTGTCGCACAGCACTCCGGTGGCCACGCCGTCAGTGGCGGCGAGGCACTCGTCCAACCGCGGTGCGAGAGCAGTCCACGTCGTTAGATACTCGGTAACGGCGTCTTGAAGCGACGGAATGTGACCGTACGTTGCAGCCAAGTACGCCACAGCCAGCGGCAGTACCGCCATATCCGATGGGGCAGCGTGCGAGGTTGCCACCAGCGGCGCAACGGCCACCCGAACCGCATCGCGCACGATGGCTTCGTCGTCCTGGAGCAACACCAGCGCGGCCAGCCAAGCCTGGATGCACACGTGCACATTGGTGCCGTCGCGACCAGCCGCGAGCAGACCACTCAGGTGAAGGCTTCGAGAGGCTGCCAGGCGGACAGCCAGCGGCTGCAACTCATCGCTTAGTACCTGGATCTGCCCCACGAGCGTCGCCGCCAGCACCGGGGGTGCCGACACGGGCGCGGCCGCGTGCAGCAGCGCGAGCACCTGAAGCGCCGCGGCCTTGGCCGTCGCGTCCGCCGCGTGCTCACTGAGCTCGAGCAATGTTGGCAGTGCGGGGGCCACAGTCACCCAGAGCGCCGCCGTCGGCGTTGCTGGCGCCAGCGCCACCAGCAGCTGCAGCTGCCGCCCGAGCGTCGGTGGGTGCGTCTCGACGACTACCTGCGCCGCCACCGCCGGGAGCAGCCCAAGCGGCGCGAGGCTCGTGGCCGGCTGCGCGTGACACGCGGTGGTCGTGGAGCGGCGTAGCTCGAAAACGGGCGAGCGCAAACCGGCGAGGAGAAGGCCGGTATGAGCCGCAGGGTTGCGCACTGCAAAGCCAACGACGCTGGTGGCGACGGCCTCATGCACGATGTCGAGGCCGGGGGAGCGGTGGCTGGGGGCCGGAGCCGTATAGATGGCGGTGGCTGCCGTCCACATAGCGGCGTTGAGCGGCTCGTTGTCGTCGTCACTCAGCACGGCGCTAACCACTTGAAAAAACGTCCCCTTGTTTGTGTGGCACTTCAGTGCCAGAGCCGCGGGGAAAAGCGACGTGAGGCCAGCGCGGATAGGCGCGAGAAGCTCGGTGCGGGCAGCGGCCGTGAGAAGGTGCTTCTGGCAGTCGTCGGCGGCGCGGTGCACGAGCGCGAGAAGCTGTAGCAATGTGCCGTGCATCGCGTTGTGCTGTGTGCGGCGGGGCATCCATTGCTGCAGGTCGCGCAGCAGCGACGCCACGACTGTAGGTACGTCGCTGGTGCGAACGATAGCGGCCAGCGCATGTGCAGCGATGCGCCGGTGGAAAATGCTTGCTTGCGCTGCGCACGCGCGCACCATGGGTACGAAGGTGGCGAGTGGCAGTACGCCCGCTACAGCCTCGCCGGGGCGCAGCCGGCTCAGGAAGAGCAGCAACGGGTACAGCGACGAGACGGTGCCTGCGCCCACGTGATCGGCGAGGAAGGCGTCGACGCCGACGCAGCGCGTGAAGACATCCTGCGACGTGACGCCCGTGGTGGCGGCGCCATCGGCCACCTGCTTGTCACCGATTGCACGCTGCGTGGCGGCGGCGAAGAGCATCATACTCGAGTTGCGCACAGCCCACGATGTCGACTCGAAGCCGTCGATGGCCAGGCGCAGCATCGCCGGCACGTACGGCGCCATGTCGTCCGCAAGCACGGCGTCTTGCGCCAGCAGCTTGAGGATGTTGAGCGCGTGTACGCGCGACCGGCTGACATCGTTGCCGCGTCCACCCAACCGCAGCAGCGCTGCCAGCACCGTTGGGAGCATCGTCGCCGCGGCGTTGCGCGGTTCGGCCCGCAAGAGCGCCACGAACGAGCTTGCGAAGCCCGCGGAGCGGCGCAGGATGAACTGTTGCTCCGCATGCTCGAGCCGCGCCAGCAGCGCATCGCACCACTTGGCGGGCAGCGCACCGCTGGCGCGGTGGCGTTCGCTGTGATGAAGCAGTGACCGACAAACGCCCTCGAAGGCCACGGACACGGTCGCGACGGCGCCGCCGTGCTTGAGCTCGAAAAGCGCGTTGAGCAGCACTTCGCCGGCCCGGCGCACCGAGCCGAGCACGGCGGCGTCGGCGGTGGCCCGCGGAAGCACAAGACGCACGAGAGTGTCCATTGCGGCACCGGCCTCGCGCGCGGCGAGCCAGCTACCGACAACTGCGCGCTGCTCCGTGTCACCGTCAGCGTCGTCGGGGTCCTCGAGGATGACGTGGCCGCGACAGTCGACCTTGGCGCGGAGCTGCGCCGACGACAGAACCTCGCCGACGACAGCAAACGTGTCGTCAAGCGATGCAGCGCCGATGCCCGACGTAGCGTCACCCACGACACTCAGCGCCAGTCGCATGCTCTGCCAGAGGCACACGAACACGGCGTCGATCGTCGGCGTCCACTCTGGGAACACGACGGCCGCGTCTTCTACAAGGTACCGCGTCGCGAGCAGGAGGCCATGCACGAGCGGCGGCTCGGCGGCATCCGTCGCCGCGGCCACGACGGCTAGCCGTGCCTGCAGAATGGACACGAGGTGGTCGACGACCGCCTGTTCCGGCGAGCCCGTTGTAGCTGGCACGATGCCAAACTGCACGAGCAGCGCGCTTTGCTTGAAGAGCAGGCGCAAAAAGAGCGCACCGGCGTCCGTCTCGCGCTGGCGGGGACTTGAAGCCAGCGTCAGCGCCCAGCGGTAGAGCGATTGGAGGCTTGCAGCGTCGGCGTAGCCCGGCAGCGGCGATGGAAAGGCCTCCAGCGTTGCGTATGCAAGTGCGCGGACCTTGTCCCAGGACGAGATAAGCGCATTGAAGAGCGCCTTGGTGATGGCGGCCGTCAAGAACGGCGTCGCGTCAAAGATTTGCAAGTACAGTTGCAGGATTTCAAGGCCCATAGTGAGGCGCTGCGGTGTTGCGCCAGAGTACACGCACGCCACCACGAGCTCTTGAACCCACGTCGGGAACGCAAGCGCAGCTGCGTCAGCGTCCACGGGCGTGCGGCGGCAGCTAGGTCGGGCGCCGTCACGAATGCGAAGGAGCATGGCCTTGAGCCCAAAGATCGCCCGCATGCGGAGCGACGGCGCGATGGCCTTGGCACTTGCGACGAAGAACAGCTGGACGAGCTCGAGGTCCGAGGGCGACGGCAGCGCCGTTGTCTTGAGGCTCGCGCACACCATGTCGTACGAAGCCATACGAATGTCGCCGTCTGCATGAACGAGGCCCACATGCACCTCGTCCAGCGTGAGTGCTGGCGGCACGGGGCAAACCTTTCGGGCGCACTTGACAAGCTCCAGCATGGCCCACAGCCGCGTGTCGGAATCTAGTTCCCGTGAGCTAACTCCGGTAAATTCAAACCGTAAACGTACCAGGTTCAGCGCGCAGCGCAGCCAGCAAAGCGTCGACGCAGGCCGCGTCTGTCTTGATGAGCACCGGGAGCACATAGGCGGCAACGCGCTGGCGCAGACCGGTGTCAGCCGCTGTGAGCGCCATCACCACTGGCGGAACCCATGTAGCCGTCCATGCAGCCCCGACCGCGACCCCACGAAGGCCGTCTGCGACCTGCACGAAAAGCGCGGCCGCAGCCGCCGACACGTCCTTGTTGGCGACGGCGGAAAGCACGTCCTTGAGGAACGTCGGGTACTCGGCGACGAGAGCGGGGGCAGTGATCTTGGGCAGCAGTACGGAGGCCGCAAGGTACTTCGCGCGGCTTTCGTCGGGCTGCGCGAGCACTCGGGCAAGGATGAGCGGCCAGCGAGCGCCCTGGCCTTCAGCGTCGAGTAGCGCCACGAGGTGCGTGAACATGGGCGTCATGAACTGATTGATGCGCTTCGCGGGGTGCTCCCAGTTGAGTAGCACAACGTCGAGAAGCGCGAGGATGGTGGTGTCCGGCAAAAGACCACGGTCTCCGCGCACCGCGAGGTGGATCGTGCGACGCAGAAACATCTCGAGCACCTGGAACGCGTACAGCCGTGCGTTGAGCGTCGGCGCGGCCACGCACGCCGCAAGCACTGTGTCAAAGACCATTTGAAGCACAGTCGTTGCCCGGAAAGGTTGCTTGAACGCGCGGTCGTCAACGGCGTTGAGCAGGCCGCGGTAGAGCGCTAGGCGCGAGACGGGCGACAAGGCGTCGATCGCGAGGCACGGCAGCCAGCCTGTTGTCGTTGGCGTTGCAGGGAAGATCCACGCCAACATGTCCGCGACAAAGTCGGCCGGGGTCGGGTGGTGAAGCTTAAGCAGCAGTGCGAGAAGCAAGCCCACCTGCGTAAGCAAGTCCTTCTGCACAACAGCAGCCCGGAGCAGCCCGACGCACTGCGCGGCCATGTCTTCGAGCGTACCGGCAAGCGACCGCGGCGCACTACCGGTGGCCACGGTTGTGGAGAAGAGCACGACACGCGAGGCCGTCTTCTGCTGCACAGACGCCAGCAGGATGAGCGTTTTGAGCAAGCTCTGGCAGCGCTCGGACGCGTGCATGACTTCGGAAGACTGCATGGCGTCGTCGTCATCGTCCATGGCCACCTGCTGGTAGGCTGCGATTGGCGCCGATAGCAGCCGTAGCTGCGTCGCCGCAAAGCCGAGCACGGCTGCTAGTGCGGTGTGCCCGAGCGAGTGCAGCAGCCAGAATACTTCAGCCACATGCGCACACTCGGCGAGCGCGACGAGCTGGTCGATGACGGCGAGGGCGTCGTCGGTGGCGTAGGCGTCGGTGGCGAGAGCGACCTTGAGGAAGGCTTCGAGTTCCTCCACGAGCACGTCGCTGATCGACGGTGACGCGAGGTGCGGGAAGGCGGCATCAAAGGCCACAAGCGTGTCGAGGATCGGCAGCACCGTCTTGCGCATGAACTTCATCGAGCGCGCCACATACAAGCGGAACGTGAAGCGCAGCGCCGTCACCGCAAACGTCCACAGATCCGCATGAACGTCGGCGGGGATGGAAGCGGCGGCCGTTACGACGAGCTTCAGGTGCGACCGGAAGAGCTGCAGCGCCTTGAGCTGCGCATATGAGTCGGGTGCGTGCAGCAGGTTGTGGTACAACGCCGCAAGGTCGAGCTCGATGTTGGCGCCGACGCCGGTGGGCACACGCACGGCCACTGCCTCAGGGAAGACGATGGAGCGGACGTCCGCGGGTAGCGGTGAGTTGGCGTGCGCGTCCTTGACGAGCGTGTTCAACGTCTTCTTCTTCTTGCGCACCATGGACCACGATGGAATGTTACCGGCGGCGAACCCGCCACGGGGGCCTGCGCGCTGATTGGCTCAAACAATTGGCTGAAAAGGCACCACTGCGATCTTGACCTGACGGAAGCGGCACCGCTGCCTCCGGCTGCCAGCCGAGGTGCGTCGCTCGTAGCCTGCGTGCACCGCGATGCATCAATCGACGGCGACACGCCTACTAGCATGCATGTTTCTTGGCGATGCACCAACTGTAGCTTACTGCAACAAAGATGCGTCAGATGGAAGATCCCATGGAAGGCCTAGTCTGAGGGTGGACGAGGTGGTAGTGCTTGCACGTGCGTAGTCAGCAGGTCGACTTTGATGGGTTTTCTGGTCCGTCGCGAGGGCGGGCGCTGGCATCGCTGCTGTGTGTGGTGGATCGTGAGTCTGGAATGTAGCATTCGGCATGTGCCGCAATTAGTTATGAGGTGCCGAAATCAGAACACTGTTGTTAATTTCGGCATCTGGGATATGACATGCCGAATATAAGCCCATAGATATCACGAAGGGACGCGGGGGTGCGGCGGGGTTGGCGCAGTGTTGCGAGGCTGTTTGGAGCGCTGCAGCAGTCGTCAGAACCCTTAACCGGTGCATACGAGTACGATACAGGACGCGAGACCGAAGCTAGCATTGATGTTGGCCCCGCGTGCACCTGTCAAGCCGCCACCGTCGACGGCGAATACGACGGCTCTCATCACCAAGATCCGCAAGCAGGCCAAAGAACTCAGTGAGCTGCATGAAGAACTCGCAACGAAGGACAAACTTATTGAAAAGCTCAAGACAGCCAAGATGAGCGGTCAAGTCGTTGTGCAGGGCGAGCGGCAGCGCCTAAAAGCCAAGGAGGCCGAGGCTGAAGAGTGGAAGCTCAAGTACGAGAAGGAGGTTAAGAAGAACGATGGGTCCATGCGTCGCCTCAAAGAGCTCAAAGCCGCGCTTGACGACGCCAGCAAGGTGTCGACATCTACAGTACGTCGCTCTATGGCATACATCAAAGATCATGGTTGCACATAGAGCCACGACGAAGGCAACGACGTGCAAGATCGGATCCCAGACGACAGCGAGCAAGCCAACTACATTCGCATCTTGGAAGAGGCGCTTCACGTGAAAGCCGCCGAGCTCAACATCAGCGACCACGCTGAGCTTCTCCTCGTCTTGACGGAGCTGCGGCAGACGGCGACGCGACAGGAGGAGGCCTTGGCGGAGAAGACCGCTCGCATCTTGGCCCTCGAGCAGCAGCTCGGAGTTCGCGGGGCCCTTAGCCCGTCCGCGAAGCAAAGCGACGCGATCTTCGACTTTGCGCACTCGCTTTCGGACAAACACAAGTCGCTCGAGGCCACGGTACATAGCGGAAATGCGATGGGGCCCTTAAAGTGATAGACCGCCGATCTTAACGAGAAGCTGCAGCGTGCGCAAGCGGACCACCGGGAGGCGCAGGCTGAGCTTCGCAAGGTCGCCGACCAGTACAACGATCTACTACGTGACTACGAGGCAAGCCAGGGTGCATTTGAAGACGCCAACGCACGCCTCGCGACGGTGCAGCGCGCGAGCCGCGAGGCAGAAGAGCGGGCGGGCGCCTTGGCCTTGACCGCCGAAGACGACGCCCGCCGCTTGCAAGAGCTCCAATCGCTCCAAGAGGACTTACTCACGAGCATAAGTGACGCCAAAGCAAGTGAGCGGCAATCGCAGCGCTCTGCCGACGAGCTGGCAACGCAGCTGCGCGAGGCCTTGGCCGCCAAAGACGAGCTCGAGAGACGCCTGGCCCGTGCGACCGAAGCCCACGAGTCTTTGGAAAGCGTCTATGCGACCCTGCGGGCAGACTCAGCCGCCCTGCAGCAGCAATGCCATGTACTGCAAGCAGCCAAGGTACCTGCGCTCTTCGCAGACTGCCACGACCCCACCTACGTAGACTGCGTTGCAGACAGAACTCGAGGGCATCCGCGCCTACGAAGCGCAGTATGGTGACCTCATGGCATGCCGAAAAGGTTTCGCAGAGCTCACCGAGGCTGAGCGGTCGCTGCGCAGCGACTTACACACGATCGACCAGTTTGTCGCCACTGCGCCCACAAGCGTATATCAGAAACGGGACGAAACCGCAGGTTCTTTCGTCGAGTGGTTTACTGTCGGCGATCTCTTAAGCCGGGTGGCGCTGCTCGAGACCCGCCGTCTGCCGCCGCCGTTCGTACTTCGCCTACCAAAACTCGCCGCCTATCTCCACGAACTCCATGGCAGCGTGCTTACCGTCGTGCAGCATGTTGCGCAAATGGAAGCATCATGGGCGCGTGAAAAGTTCAACTTGGTGGCGGCGCGCGACGCGTTTGACGCGTCGGCCAACCTTATCCAGACCGAGTTGGCCATGATGCACACATGGAACGCGCAGCTGCAAGACGAGTGTCAGCAGGTGCGGGTTGTTTCGGGGTGCTGGTATCACTGGCGCTAGAAACACCGCCAAGGCATCGAGCTAGAGCAGCGGCTCCGGGTGTGCGAAGTGCTCGTCGCTGAAACCGAAACCCAACGGGACCAGCTGCAGGAATCATACGACACCGCGCAACAGGCCTTCGTGGCGCTCCGTGCAAAAGCCGACACCGACGGCGCCGAGGTACCCCCGCGGGGTTGGGTGCATCACGCAAGCACGGGCGTAGAAGGAGTCATTTGAGGCCCAGCTACACGATTTGCAGCGTCAACTAAACACTGCGGAGCAGCAGCGGCAGGACCGCACAGCAGCTGAGGCAGCGGCGCGTTCTCTACTCCACGAAACAAATCTTGCGCTCGAAGCTTTGCGCCTCGAGCACGAGCGCATCGTCGAGGAGCTGGATGACACACGGGCGGCGCATGCAGCGCTCACCTCGACACTCGATGGCGTCCGCGGCCAAGCCATCGACCTGGAGGCCGCAGTGCAGCGAGCTGCCGCCTCGGAGCGTGAGGCACATATCCTCAGCATTGCGGAGCTCATGCGAGTG
>JNBR01000005.1:0-47842 GCA_002081595.1 Achlya hypogyna | reverse complement strand
CTCACTGAGCGTGTGGCGGCAGCGACGGAGGCGCTTGACATCAAGCAGCAGCAGCTCGAGACTGCTAAGGCCCACGTGCAGGAACTGCACAACGCGATTTGGGATGTGTACGTCTTCCTCAAACCGCAGCTGCCGGCGTCGGATGGGCCGCCGCGGGACCCAATGGCGGTGCTGCAACAACTGCCTCGCTGGGTCAATGCACTCGTGGCCGCCGAGATCAAACAGACAACGGCGCTCTCGATGAAGCAGTCGCTGCTTCGCCACTGCGACAGTGTCGACTATGTCGAGCCGTCGTTGTCGCTCGTGCGCGAGTTGCGAAAGGATTTGGTGCAAACTCAGGACGAGAACCAGGTACGAGGAAGCAGGATTGGGCAGACAGCTAACGGCGGTGGCAGACGCTCAAGATGCAGCTCTCGGGCGCCCGTGCCGACGCCTGGGGCCACCAACGGGGCGAAGGGCCACTCTCTCGTGCGCCAGAGACCCGTCCATCCACCGACGCCCTTCGGCGTCAATCTGTGGACAAGGCGCGTCGATCGACGATCGCCGACAGTTTGCGGCAAAAACTGACACCGGCCGAGCTCAACAGCCTGGCGAGGGCACCCGCCAAGGTAGGCAATATCGTAGCAATGGGTAGTGAGCGAGCGGTAGCCTGCGTCCACGGACTCGGCAGCTCTGGCCAAGGCCTACTTGCAAAATGCCAAGGCGGCTTCCCTCGAGGAGCAGCTCGACCAGCTGCGATCGGTGTTTGCATCGTTCCGCACCACCGACGTATAGAGATAGAAAGCGTGTAATGCTACGCACAACGTATTTCTTATGCGGCAGTGGTCTCCTCGGCGGCCTTGCGGCGCAGGTACTCCTCCCGCTCAGCTCGCTTAATGGCGCGGATTTCGGCTTCGTTCTTGGTGACGATGTCATCTACAGAGGAGCATGAGGGCAGAGGTCAGCGATGACGTACAGAAGCCCGTCTTCACCATGAAGACTTCCATGCCGGCGCCGATAACGAAGCAGGCAGGAACGAGCTTTCGCAGGAGCGGGGCGATTGATGCCCTGGGCGGAGCTGGTGCCATCGCTGAGCTGGCGGTCGGCCAAGAAAATAATATCGTCCTATTGGCTGATAAAGGTAATGTAAAGCTTACGGATTGGCTGTAATATTGCAAATCGGCTACGTGATTGGCCTGATGATGCCTCTTTTGGCCAATAAACGAAGCTCTGGTGCAGCTTGCGCCTTTTTCGACCATGGGGCGATCGCGCGACGAGGCATCGAGAACGATCCAAGTACGCTGGCGAGAAAGATCGCTGAGCTCATGGGAGCTTAGGCTGCATATCGAGGCTGGCGGGTGCGTGAGCTAGTGATTCGCCAGGCTCGTGACGAATTTGCGCAAGTCGTCCGCGAGATTGAACTGGATGGTCTTGTGCATCTCCTATTACAGTGTGATGCAACGCAGATCGCCTGGAATTCCAAGCATCTTTGCTACCCGCGCTTTACGCATGGCCTTGTGACATCGTTTGCTACCAATATTACACTGGAGAAAGCTCATGACGCGCCAGGCCGCAAGAGCTGTCTTCGCCACCACCGCGCGACCCGATCGAGTTTACGCACGATGTGCCCTCGATGCAAATATCTCCCCAAGAGTTGCGAAAAGCCAGTAGTGGTGTTGAAGATTTCGAGTCTTCACAGCCTCTACCGGCCCCGCCTGTGAGTTTTGTGCGCGTCGAGCCCATCAAGGTCGAGGCCGTGGAATCGATGGCAACGACAGTCTTCCACTTACACAAGGAAGAAGCCCACGCTGAGGAGGACGCTACAGCCTCTTTGGCATCGAGTGTACCGCGTACGTTTAGTGGCGTGCGAGCGCCTAAAGTTGGCTAGATGCTGCGACACCATCGTGGACGGTCGAAGCTATGCTACTCAAGGGCCAGCACGAAATCGAGATGGAGCTGGCATGGGCCAAGCAGGCATTGCGTGAACGCAAAGAGGTATCGCAAAGCATTCATGTGCTATGGTCTATAAAGTGCCTGTATAGTTTCTACTACGTCGGCAAGCCATGACGAAAAGCTAATTAGTTCGTATGATTATTTTCGATATGCATGCTGAGGGTGGCAGTAATCGAGGTCGTGCCCATGGCTCCTCGCACATGCAACGTGCCAATGCTAATACACTAGTCATCATATCCATATCCAAGGAGTGCAAGTTGTTCTAGGGGTCAACGAGTACGAGGTGTACTCTGTCGTCTTGACGCCAATAGTGCAAACAAGCTCCGCAAACGCTCCGTCATGCGGTTAATTCCACTCGTCGCGCATGCTGCTGTTCATGGTTTTTGCAATAAACCGGATTCTAATAATACAACCCTTCGTTGCGAAACCCGCTTCAACCAGTTTCATTTAAGCGATTAACAGGGTCACACGGAAGGCTCCGCGATTACAGTAGACCCTTGGGTTTCGCTCGTCCAACCGATCAATGCTGTTGGAATAAAAAACCGTAGTCTTTCACCCACAATACCTTAACCCAACCAACATAAGTGCTGTATGCTGCATCCTTGCTTTGCTGGGGCACTTGGAACATACTGTAATGAATCCATTCACTTTACAAGCACTTCGGACCCTCGAATACAGGCGCAAGCGTCTCAACAACTTGTGCACTTCCTGCAAAGTGCGGTTGCGATCTTCCCAAGATCCGCGCCTTGTCGACCTTTCTATTTAATTTCACATCTGTCTCAAGATTCGCCTTTATTTTAAGATCTTCCCAAAGGTATCATGAATCACAAGGCTCGTATTTGGAGTGAGACGTTTGTGGAAAATTGACTGTGGCGGGTCTCGAGCCATTTCTGCTTTGTCCCCGATGATGCTTCCTTCGTACGGTTCATCGTCGCATGAGCACGATAGTCTTCTTGAGCGTCGACCCCAGCAATCGGTGTCCCGCTCCGCAGTGCTTGTGGTGCTTAATTTCATTGTCGCCGGGGGCATCGGTGTCTCCATGTACACTTCGCTTCAACGCTATGATGCTCTCTCCGCGAAGTTGGACACCTACTTGTACGTTCCGTGCTCGATTGTCATTGATGTTTCATTGATATGTGTAGAAGCCATGTGCCAGCTGCCATGACATCGCTTCGCCACGAAGGTGGTCACCTTCCCTCGAAGTACGCTGTGCAGCATGTCACGCCGCGCAAGGACCAGTCAAGCCGCGGAACATGCTGGGACTTCTCAACCATTGGTGTCCTCGAGCAGTCATACCGAGCCCATGGCCTCGCTCGGGGCTGGCTTGAAGAAGACGAATATGTTTCGTTCTCAGAGCAGGTACTTTCCACCATCCAGTTTCATCGGTGATCTTACACTACCTTAAAAGGCGTACGGCGTCGAGGTCATGGAGCTTTGTACGGGCGACCCACAGTCCCCACAGCAGGTCGCGTGTAGAGTTGCAGGCGATGCGGTTGGTGTCTTGCTAGGTGACCCGCATTGACAACCCCTAACAGATGTGGAAAAACTCAACCGAAGGCGGAGAAGTTGGCGAGCTCTATTATCTCCAGCACGGTCTCGCAAACGCAGTTTTCCCGCATGCGATATGCCCCTACTACAAGACGGAAGGCAATGACTCGACGTGCCCTGGCTTATCTGAGCGGCGCCGCGACAATCCACTCAAGTTTTCCGTCAAGGCATGCCCCCTTTCACCCATAATGGCTACATGACATATAAAAAATAGGGCATGGAAACTTGGTACGACGACTTGACCATCAAGGCACGGCTCTTTGAAAAGAAGCAAGCTATGGCGCTGTCGACACCAGTGACGTATGTGACGCACTACTACCCGTGTATTGGCGCGTTTGCATCCGACCCACACTGCAATGTCGACAGCTGCACGCTCTGTCCGAGTGAAATGTCGGCGACTTCGTGCTGCGTGCCGCTCAAAGGCGGTCGCAATCGCAACATGGAAGGCGAGTTCTTTTCGCATCGCGGCATGACGATTGAAGGCGGCCATGCTATGGCACGATGGCTTTGTGAATCTCCACACTCATCGTTATCGTAGCTCTTGGTCGGCTTTAATGACGCGTTTATGACCCGCGATGGATTTACGGGTGGCTTCGTCGTCAAGAACTCATGGCTCGATGGGCCGACGCAAGGAAGTCATTCGCTCGCGTACTGGATGCAGGAGCACTCGGACTGGGAAGAACGCGTTGTATGCCCCAACTCATACAAGTACGTTGGTGGTATGCTTGCAATGCGTAGCATTTTGATAGCCCCTTTAACTGGTACCAGTGCGGCAACGACGCCGAGCCTGTCGTGGCACCGACCAACTCTACGGCACCACCGACAACGGCGCCCGCGAACCGCGCTTTCAACCGCACGAATGCCTTTAGCGGCGGCGTTCAGGCGTGTCGCTCCAAAGAGACGCTCATCTACGCGGACATCAACTACCAACCACTGCATCTTGTGTGCATCGACCCGCACCAGTGCTCCCAAGCACCCAACACGACGTACTTCGTGAAGAACACGACCGACTGGGGTGACCGCATGACTGTCATGTGTGTGTGGGAAGTAAACGCAGTGGAGCAAACTGACCGCGCCTTCTGCCTCAAGCCGATGCTCGAAGTCGATATTGCCCGCACGCTCACGTATGACATGGACGACATCTCGATCTTATTTGTCATTGCTTAGACCTGTGCCGAGTGAAGTCCGCGCTAACGATCCGGACCGCTGTGGATTTTACTTCATGCCCTACGAAGCCATTCGCCGGTACATCGCGCAATTTCAGGGCTTTTACGTCAATGCGTTCGATATCGAGTGGCACCCACAGTCGTATATGCGTCACGAGGGCGAATATCCACACCTCAACTACAGCCTCTTGAAGCAATCAACAGCTTTCCAGCACCGCGACGACTTCGACGGTCCATTTCCTTTCGCCAAGGTCGTGCCCGAAGATGCCTTTCGCCAGTGACCACTTAATAAACGTGTGTAAATGCATTCATACAATTTACAATTTCTAAGATTACGGTTCGAGGTCTATCCTTACGGATTGGGTACAGGTAGCGGCGACATCGGCGTCTTGTCATTCTTGGGCGCTACCGGTGCGCTCGTCTCGATGGGCGCCTGGTCTCGGTTCATAGGCTAGGACAGAGTCAGCACTTGGATTCGGCTTTGACGCACCAAGGACATGGCCCAATCCGCCGAGTCGAAACGCTGCCGCTCCTTGTGCTTGAGCAGAACACTCTTGGCCAGGTTCGCACACTACACATGTGAGCTCCAGCCTCAAGCCAACTCAGTACCTGAGGGTTGCCCATTCGAGAGAGAGTTGCAAAGTGAATGGAATCTAAAGGCTGCTTCGGTGTCGACTGGCTGCCATCTGAAAGTCTTATGACGAAGGCCATTGGTTCGTTTCGTGGCTTTGATGGGCAACCCGCCATGGGATTGGCCCAAAAGTGCAGCGAACGTCGCCATGCGGCCAAAACCATGACATTTGATGATGTAAATAGTATGTTTTAAAGGTTTTAGTCGACTAAATGGGAGGGCGCACGTTGCACAGGAACAATTGCAGTCATTATATGGAGCTTTGTAAGGAGTGTTGCAACGACAAATGGGATGGGGACACGACCTACACCATACAATGGTTGAATCACAAAAATGATTCATTGCGTTTTTTTCACCGGTATCTTTAGTGGTTTGTTTCACTTTCGAAAGCCAATGCCATTGACGAATGACTGAAATGTCGTCAAGAAAATGCTCGTTAACGGATATTCACTTAAAGCAATGGGAAATATTGTAAGAACTTTCTCGATTTCAGTGCCCCTTGGCGCCAAAATAACTGCCCGTCCATACGACCCCAGGAGAATATGATCGTGGATTCGGCTTATGAAAGATCCAATGAGCTGAACTCCATCATGCGCACCCAAGTTGCTTACTAGCAGGGAAGCTGCGGAAAAACGCTGCGTATCTAATGAGACTGTCTATCGCCTCATCATGTCTACATGGCAGTCTGCAATCGACTAAATCTTTAGTTGCGGTAGAGTATTTCATGTCTCACCTATTTAAAGCTCGTTTTGGCGCCAAACAAAACTATAGTATATCGTCCTCGACGAAATAGCGTACCAAGCATTGCGTCATTCACGACATGCCCCAGTCGTATCAATACGGGCCGATCTACGGCTCCCAGGAGCAGCTCCCAGTGGTGCGCCAGAGCCGGCTGCTCAACTCAAAGCACTGGCTCACTCACTATGGTCTGCTCCTCGTTTTGGTGACGAATGTTAGCATACTCGTGCTTCTCGGGTGGCAAATCCACACCTCCTCAACTCTGTCTGTGCGGGTGCAATCAACGCCGTTGGCGCTTGTACCAAGGTAAAATGCCGATCAAATGGATGATTACGAAGAAATACTGCTAGTAGTGTGCAGCCGACCCCGAATCTTTCGACACCGATCCATTCAGGGCTACCAACTAAATTTGGTGTCGACTACGTGACGCCGTACAAAAATCAAGCGGGACGAGGGACTTGCTGGGACTTCGGGACAATCGGCGTTCTCGAGCAGTCGTATCGGCGTCATGGTATTGAACAAGGTTGGCTCCAACCGCACGAATACGTCGCCTTCTCGGAGCAGGTGCTGCATTGAATTCACAATATACCGTACCTGCATGCTAGGCTTACGGGGTAGAAGTTGCTTCGCTATGTACCGGCCCTAAGACCTCGCCGCAGCAAAAAGCATGTCGAGTCGCTGACGACAACGTGAGCTAGATTTCTGCCATCGTGTAGCCATGATACGATTAGATTTGGCGCAACTCAACCGAAGGAGGCGAAGTGCCGCTACTGTACTACCTCCAGCACGGTCTTCATGATGCTGTTTTCCCCGACAGCATCTGCCCGTACTTTCCTGGCATGGGTCATGACCTCGAGTGCCCCGGTCTTGATACCCATCGCAAGTCCAACCCCATTTCCTTCTCCATCATGGTATTGTCGCGAACGGAACTATTATTTACGCGTACCGCGCATATCTAGTCTATGGGCACGTACTACGACGAGGCAACCACCAAGCAACAGCTTGTGGCGCTCAACACAGCAATGCCGCTGTCCACCAACATGGTCACGGTGACGCACTACTATCCGTGCATCGGTGACTGGGCGGCTGACCCGCGCTGCGACCCAGAAGTCTGCCACATCTGCCCTCCAGAGCTTCCCATGACCGCATGTTGCATTCCAATGGCAGGAGACAGTGGTGTAACCATCGAGGGAGAATTCGTCGCGCACTCCGGTATGGCCGCGGACGGAGGTCACGTTATGGTTCGTTGCGAATGAGTCGAAGCTGCTTCCACCCTTACTAGCTTCTCGTGGGTTACAACGATGTGTTTGAAACACGCGATGGCTTCACGGGCGGGTTCATCGTCAAAAACTCATGGGCCGACGGACGCCGCCAAGGCAGCCACTCAATGCAATATTGGCTTCAGGTATTGGGCGATGCATTCACCCCTCTGAGCGAATACAGGATGTATCCGAGTGGGAAGAACGCATGGTTTGCCCAAACAGCTACAAGTATATGATTAACCCACTTCCTGCACTTCAATGACGTCATGTAGCCCGTTCAACTGGTACATGCCAACGGAAGATGACGGTGTCAAGGACATTGCGTCGTGTCTATCTCAAGACTCAACCGAGTACGCGCATTTAAACCGCATGCCATTGAACCTTAAATGCGTCGATGCCTTCGCCTGTGACCCGACGAAGGTTTACTTCGCACACAATTGGACCGACTACGGGGACCGCATGATCGTCATGTGCTTTTACGAGTACGACGCGACGACCACCGTCTCGACCCACATGTGTCTGCCGCCGATGCTACCAAGCCACATCGCCGACACCTTGGAGTACGTCGAGTGTAGAAAGTACTTGGTACAATCAGCTATGTAGGCCAGTGCAGGTGTACCCAAATGACCCCGATCAGTGCGGATTCTACTTCATCCCGTACGAAGTCAACCGAAAAATCAACGCACAGTTCCAAGGATTCTTCGTCAACAGCTTCAACATCACGTGGGCTCCTCAGTCGTACTCGGCCAACGCCAAAGATTTTCCACAATACGACTATTCACTCATCGAGAGCTCAACCAAGCGGCAACACTACACGTCCTTCGACGGTCCGTTTCCAAGCGCCCACGTGTACAAGACTCACAAGCACCGTCACATCCGGCGCACTATGCTCTGGTAGCAGTAACTGGGGACTACATGTTTTTCGCGTCACAACCTCATGAAATTGGTCCCATTGACAATCCCTCGCAGATAGCATATAGGATAAGGACGATAAACGACTGTAGCTTGATTCCTCACTTGTGGCTTCGTGTGTGTTGCAAATTACTGGCAATTACCGGCACCGAAGGTTTTCACAGGAGCTCACGCATGTATTGCCATATTCTCTTTATCAGATTCATCTCATAAGCAACATTGTTCATTGCGCGAGTCCAAACCTTAAACTATCGGTGCAGTTTACGGAGTTTCGTGATAGTTGATGTGCTCGGCATACGGAAACGGTCCCGGAAAGTCGGCCTGGCGCTGCGTCCGAGTAGAGGCTTCAAGGTGTCTGTAGTCAAACTGCGGGAATTTCGCCTTGTTGGCGAGGTAGCTCTGGTCGTCCCACGTCATGTCGAAGCTGTGCACGCGCAAGCCCTTGTACCGGGCGTTGTAGGCGCGTAGTGTTTCGTACGGCATGAAGTAGAACCCGCAGAGGTCCGCGTCGTTGGCGTACGTCACACGCGGCATCAGCACCTTGGCGATGCCGTCAAGGCGGTTGGGCTTAAGGCAGAGGTCGCGTGTCGTGTTAGTCGCCAGCGTGTACTCCCACAGGCAAAACTTGTACATTTTGTCGCCGTAGTCCGTCGAGTTTTTGACGAAGTACGTTGCGTTTGACCGGCACTGAACTTCATCGACGCAATTAAGATGCAGTGGCTGCTTGCTCACATTAGCGAACATCTCGATCTTGGGGTCTGCACACGGCTTAAAGGCGGCATCGTACGTGGCCGTGCTCGGATTCAGCGATGCATTTACAGCAGCGTTTCCACACGCATAAAAGTTTAAGGGACTACATATCAGGGTTAGGTTAGCTGTAGGGTTAGGTATTACCTGTTGCTGTTGGGGCAAATTGTGCGCTCTTCCCAGTCTGAGATGTCTTGAAGCCACCACTTGATCGAGTGGCTGCCTTGCGTTGGCCCGTCGGCCCACGAGTTCTTAAGAATAAACCCGCCGGTGTATCCATCTTGCGTCAGGAATGCATCGTTGTACCCGACCATAAGCTACGCATGAGGGTGAAGCCACCAACCACTAAGGTAACTACCATGCCGTGGCCGCCGAGGTATGTCATGGAGTGATCGTGAAGGTACTCACCCTCCATGTTGATGGCCTTGATACTAAACTGGGGCACGCAGCACGTCGTCAGCGTTACTGTAGTCGGACACAACGTGCACGTTTCGGGTGCGCAATGCGCCGCATCGTAGAAAGCAGGAATGCACGGGTAGTAGTGCGTGACCGATGCAATTGACGTGCTGAGATCTAGCGCTGCATTTTGTTTCACGAGCTCTCGTTTGGCTGTCATGTCGTCGTAATACGTGAACATTTTCTATCATGGTTTGAGTTCAGCACTTTTCAATACATGGACTGCACCTTCATTTCGAAACGAATTGGGTTGACGCGGATGGCCTCCTCCATGCCATCGCAAAACGTCTCGTTCGGGCCATGCTCGCCGATGTAGGGACAAATGGACTCGGGCAAAATCGCATTCTTGAGTCCGTCTTCGAGGTAGAAGAGCGCTGACGACTCGCCTCCCTCGGTCGAATTGTTCCAAAACTATAGGCGGATGAGTTACCAAGCAGACAAGGCGTGCGTACATCGTCCCCGGCGACGCGGCATACGACCTGCTGGGGTGATGACACCGGGCCAGCGCACAAGTTGACGACGCGTGTGCCGTATGCCTGTTCCGAAAGCGCGACGTATTCGTCCTCCCGCAAAAAGCCCTTCTGAACACCATTTTGCCGGTACGACCACTCGAGATAGCTGATCGTCGCAAAGTCCCAGCAGGTGCCGCGACGGACTTGGTTCTTGTGCGGTGTGACGTACTTGGCCGCAAACTTCGTCGGCAGCATGGCGTGCGGTAATGCTTCAAGCACTTGAGTCATGCGCCGCAGCTCCGCAATCTGCGCCTCAAGCGATAGCGAAGCATCGGGTGCAGGCGGTGCAATCGGGTGTGGAAACTTGTCTGTCACATCGACGGCCCGAAGCAGCCCTGAAGCTTGTTCTAGCTTGAGCGCTGTCGCCTGCATATTGACTTGCTGCTCATGGACACGCTCGAGCAGCTCCTCATAGCGACTTGTAGACGACGAATGCAGTACGACGCCGACGGTAAGGATGACTCCTAGGGCCACGGCATTGAGGGCGAGGAAGAAGCCCATGCGCCGCGCATGGTGACGTGGCGGGCTCGATTGAAGACTGTCGCCCATAGACGTGCCGTAATGAGTTCGCAACGGACTGTTGATGTCCATCTTGGTGTCGGTCAAATGCGAAATGGCTTGAACCTGGTCATTGAAGGGTCCGATCCGGATACGTTAAATTGATTCAAATTTGGCTATTTTACTATTCAATTTCCTCATTAATTAAGGGCATTTTTTTTTACAAAATCCATGTATCTTTGCATTTTTAAAGTGCACCGGATAACCAGATCAAGTTGAAGTGATGGCATCCCTTGAACATAACACCATCAGCGCTGGTCATTGGCCTTGCACATGGGATATTCAGCTGTGATTAAACTATTTATGTGGACTTAAAGCATCCTTATGAACAGTATCATGCCGTTTAGCCAGGGCTGAAGCTCAAGTGTGCAATGAAACTTAGTTACGCGCGCCGCTGGAGCTCCATGTACACAATGTCGGTATCGCCCACAACTTCGCTCTAAGAGAAGCACCGGTTAAATAATCGTCGAGTGTGTGATTTCGTACGTGGAGTAGTGTGAAATGCCCTTGAAGGCGCGCCACAAAGGTTTCCTCCCTACAGCAAATCATGTCATCGTGTGTTGAACATTGTGATCACCGTTCTTCGTCGCGGATTCGATATGCCATTAACAGACGCGTTGCCGGGCTCACGACGACCTCGTTAAGGGTTTGAAGTAGCGCCTCGTGATAGTCGGCATTGAAGATCAAATCGGCGCCCATAACGTAGTCGAAATGTGAGTCCTTGGGGTAGCGAGCGCGAAACGTCGCAAGCGTCTCATTGTCGCCCCTAGTCATTCAAGTGAGATACGTTGACGCTCACATGGTACCATTTCAAGTGCAAGGCCGGAATATCGTCCGTAGTATTGCGCTTGACGTTGGCACGAAAAATGGGAAGCGCTTCTTCGTCACCATCCGTGGCCACTACATTGGCACCGCTAGCCGCAAGCTTGATGGCGAGAAAGCCGACACCAGATCCGAGCTCGAGAACACAGCGACTGGCGAGGTCCATCGTCCGAACTTTTTCCCACAGCACAATCGACGAGTCCCACAGGGCGCCTCCTGTGCTGTTCTCGCCCAGACCGAAGTAGTTTTGCGTCAGCATGACACCGTCAATGTTCACTCGCCATTGTGCCTTCCGCTCGCAGTTCTCTTCTTGGCACACGGGATCGTCTGCCATCACTTTCGCGCCAACGAGCCAAGACGGTCATGCAAAAATAAAGACATACCTGTCGAAGGATATTTACACGCAACTATCTTGTGCTTTACCACCACAATATCTGCAAGAAATTCCGTCCAGGAAGCCCAGAACCACCATTATCAATTTTATTTGTCTGTGCTCTCTCATGAGGTTAAGTTTGCTGTCTGAGGTAGAAAGTAGCACGCTCAGTGCTTGCGAGCTCGAATACTTGTTGCGTGCTAGCAGTCACTGTGAAATATTCGCCGAACCAACCGTTATTCGGATAAGGATAATGGGGAAGTTCCCTCGTGGCGCAGAGACCCGTGGGAAATTCCCTCACTGTTCCGCCAGTGTCCTAAATGTCTCCAGCTACCTGTGGCGTCGATTACCTTGTGGTGTGACTGCGATGGGGCTTTTTCTATCTAGAGCTTTAGAGTCTACTTAGTGTAATTAAAGGATCATGCGCAAAGGATCCTCGACGAGCTCCTTAAAGGAGGCAAGCCACTGGGCACCCGTGGCACCGTCAATGACGCGGTGGTCGCATGCAAGCGTAGCCGTCATCTGGGTCGCGAACTTGTAAATCTGCGTCGCTTCCGGGTCGTCGTTGGGCACGACGCGCTTGGCGATGGCACCAAGACCGAGGGAGCACGCCTGGTTGGGGCTTACGATGGCAGCGAGCGACTTGACGTCGTACATGCCGACGTTGCTGATCGTGAAAGTACCGCCCTCAAAGTCGTCGTCGGCCAGGTCCGAGTTCTCGTTCGTGACCTTCTCAACGAGGGTGCGGACATCGGCGTTGATACCGTCGAGGCCGTGGAGGTTCGTGTTGCGGAGCACAGGGGCTACGACGCCACCGTCCACAGACATCATCATCGAGATGTTGACATTGTGGAACTGACGCACAAAGGTACCCATCCACGCCGAGTTGGCAGCCGGCACCTTCTTCATCGTCAAGGCCGCGGCGCGGAGGATGAAGTCGTTGACCGAGAGCTGCTCGCTCTCGGCACGGCTCTTGTTGAGGAGCTCGCGGGCTACATCACGATGAGTTCTTCTGCTCCGACAAAGCCTCTGAAGAGCGTACCCGCAAGAAGCTTGTCGAGGGTCACGTCGATCGTCAAGTGGTAGTGGGGCACATCCAGCTTCTGCTGCGTAAGCTGCGCGGCGAACGCCTGGGCCTTGGCCGAAAGAGGCAAGTCCGTGTAGTCGCCGTGGACCACAGGAGCGGCCGTGGAAGCGGCGGGAGCAGCTGCGGCGGGCACAGCGGCGGAGGCCGCGGGCTGCGACTGCACGCGGGCAAGCGCCTCTTCGACGTCAGCGCGGATGATGCGGCCCAGGGGGCCAGAGCCGGAAACACCGGCGAGCGACACACCC
Organism: Achlya hypogyna; assembly: GCA_002081595.1. NCBI lineage: Eukaryota > Oomycota > Saprolegniomycetes > Saprolegniales > Achlyaceae > Achlya > Achlya hypogyna. Next base: position 34,853 of record JNBR01000005.1, on the reverse strand, counting down.
GACTCGCGGGCAATCTTCTTGGCGAGAGGGCTGGCAACGACGCGGCCGGCAATCGTGTTAGCGGCGGGCGCGGCGGCAGGAGCGGCAGAAACTGGAGCAGGGGTAGCGGCCACAGGGGCGGCAATTGGGGCAGCAGCAGGAGCAGCCGCAGCAGGGGTGGCCGCATTGATGCTAAAGGTAGCCAAAGCGGCAACCGAGCTGGCGTCGTCAACGGTCACAAAGATGGGCTCACCAACCTACGCCATCCACCATTTCGCTCCAGCCGTTATAAGTTCTGCATTGGGTACCTTGATGTCAGCGGTGCCCTCCGGCTTGAGAATCTTGGCGAGGTACGAGTCATCCTGAGCCTCAAAGTCCACAACGGCCTTGTCCGTCTCGACCTGGCAGATAACATCGCCGGCGTTAATCTTGTCGCCTTCCTTCTTCAACCACGCCGAGATGGTACCCATTTCCATGGTTGGCGAGAGCGCGGGCAGACCCACGACCTCGTGCTCGGGCAGCGACGAAAAGGCACGGGCGAGGGCCGACGGGCGCGCGCCGAGGACACGGCCGCTACGCTGGAGGATCTGTACCACACGCATCTGAAGCTCGGTGAAAGAAAGTGATTGACTGGATTTGCTGACTGTGAACCCCACCTTGGCTCTTGCGCCCCGTATCCGGACAACGACCTGCTCAATCCGGATACGCCACATACAAATACCTTATTCTTTTCGGCACGAAACTCAATTGGCCGCGTTGAGTTTTGCGGATTGAAGTATTTTTGGCCCCGACCATAGAAACCGCCATAGAGACCTCGATTCATGGAATAGTATCGCCATACTCAATTGAGTGGCACGACAGTGGTTGCGATTGGTGGAAATGGAGATTGCATCATGCGCCGGCGGGGCATTACACTTCCTCTGAAAAATCCACTGGCGCCGTCGCCGCGGAGGGGGACGGGCTGCGCCGCCGCGCCCTCGTCCAAGCCCGATGAGGCGCACAGGGCGAAGTGCGTGCGGCGTCGTGTTTTTTGCCAAGAGCATCGGCGCCATGGGTGTCTTTGGCGAGGTGGCAAAGGACCTGCGACAGCTCACCATCGGTGCGCCGTGGCTGCGGCGCGGGGCCAAGATGGTGCATCTCGGGCGCATTCGTGGTGCAAAGACATGCATGTACACTTGTTAAAAGAGACCTTTCACGCAAGCCTCCGTTCGCCGGTGGAGGCTCATGCGCTCGCCCTGGAGTTTGGCGATCTTGTCCTTGAGCTCCTGTGCACCCAGTGTGACGTCACAGATTTGGTGGATGCAGAAAACGTACTTGGACCTGGTCGACGGCAATGTCTTTTGCGGGCGACGTTGTCAAGTCGAGCATGTCCGATTCGCCCATCTTCACCGAACATCGTATTGGTCCAGCTGACCAAAGCAAAACAGCCATACCTTGGTGCACAAGCGGTTGATCATCTCAATCGCCTTGTCCTTGTCAGCTACAAAGAGTTCCATGAGCTTCCTTGCCGTTGAATGGATGTCGGATGACGGAGCGCACCGTACACGTCAGCGGCGCTGCACTTGTCCGAGTCACTACGCATGCCATGAGCTCTCAAAGAAGTCTCCATTGGCCACGCACACTTTTTCAAAGATGCCATCGACCATCTTCTTGAGCTTGTGGATGTCTTCCTGGAGCTGCGCGATCTGGTCCATCGTCGCCGTCGATTTTGCCTGCTCTTGGCAGATTCGATGATCCGGATAATGTTTCTGTTATCCGACACACCCAAATCGAAATATAGTGTCTGATCCGGCAAGATTCAGTGAAATGGTGTCACCATACACTATTTTATCCTTGCTGTTATTTAAGGTAGTAGCGTTGTCGACACTTTCGGCGTTGAGGTGACCTTGATGATAATCATGAATCGTACCCTTAGCGCAGCAGATGAAATATGAATTGAGTACGATGTGGGTATGATAGTTGCCGGGGCAGCCTTGCGACGATAGCATGCTACCAATATCTAACAGTATTTGCGTTGGTGGATACGGATACAAAAGCAATATCCGAACGATGCTGAAACGGTCAATGCGCACCGGGGCGCCAAAGATACGGTGTTGTGTCCCAATACAAACTTCAAGTGCCCACGGACCGTCGGGGATGTTTGAATTCGAATAATACTAGTGATTTCTTCGATTAATACAAGTGTTTTTTATTCTATTCTCGTCCCATTTCTCATTTTGCCCAAGACAAGACACGATGGAGACGCAAACGCCCGTGACGATGCCCAGCGACATTGACACGGCGCCGATCGGCAAGCACGCGCGGCGGGTGTCGGTGACGCCGATTCGTACACGCGCGCTCTCGACGAACTCGTACGAGACGACGGAGGCCGGGAACAAGGAAATCTCAGACGAGCAGCAAGATCTCTTTCGCAAGAAACATGACGTGCACGACAAGGTTTCGCCAACGCATGTGATCATGGCCAGCCCGCACAAGATCGGTCAAAAAGCCATCGTCATGCCCAAGGCCATGGCGCTTTAATGACCTCGATGTACAGAACATAAGTATCTATAAGTACGGACGTGCGTGTACATTAACCGATTCTGTTTACGACGACTGTGTCTGAGGTGACAATACGAGGTACGGCAACGAGGTTGCGGACTCAATCATGGAGCACGGTAGTGAGATGGTTCCGATGACCACCGGATTGAGATGACTGCGAAGGACGGGGCACGCGTCGGCCTTCTGCGTCTCATCTGCACACCCTTCGACGACTCGGACGAGCACTTTCACGGGCACCTCTTGCCCAGCGGCAATGACGACGCCATGCGAGGGAGTTGGTGTTGCGTTGAGTAGCGCTAGACCCGTAAGCAGCATACTCTCGTGACGGCGCCGCGCGGGCTCCACATTGGCACCGGTCGCATACACCTCATACACGGCGTGGATTTGGCTCACGTCGCGGTTGAACAGCACGCCGTACGTAACTAAAAAGGCAGCCACAAGTTCCTACGACAGTCATCTCGTTGGATCAACGATCCAAGGCTGCGCCAGGCGACGTACATTGACCGTGTCAATCGCTGGGCACCAGTACTCGACGTGCTCCTCGTCCCACCACGATTGGAGAAAGGCAGCCTGGCGCGCCAACGCGTTCAGATACCCCGAAAGCGACAGCTGTCCAGCATCCAAGCTTGCCAAGACCATTCGCGGTGGCAGCCTGTCTTGCAGCAGCTGCACCATCGCGGTGCGGTGATCCTCGGTCAGCTCGTTCCAGGCTTTGCCAGCGAGTGGTATGAGCGCCTGTAGTGCGGCCGTGAATGCCGCTACGTCCCTCTCGTAGGCGCGCACGACGGATTTAGCAAAGTAACGCAACGGCGTTGGCTTGGACGCATTGCGCGGGTGCAGCTTCAGCACCAGCGGTGGCGGTATGCGCGCGCAGAGGGCTTGCACGAAGTCAGCAAACTTGCTCATGACGCTGGCTTGGGTCGCGTCGTCCGTGGCCAAGAGATGGTGGAGTACGTCGGGAATCGTGGGCTCGGCACAGGGCCGCACGTCGGAAAACTCGAGAGTCGCTGTGGCGGCAAACTCGCAGAGCAGCCGCAGGTAGTCCTCGGACGTCGCCACTTGGCGGTCGTGAAAGAGGCTGTAAAACGCTGGTAGCGGCAGGTGAAAGCTCGACACCGCCGCGCTCGGCTCCCACGCCACGAGCGCTGGCCCCACACACTCGCAGAGCATTCGATCAAGCAGCGTACTGAACCGGATCGAGAGCTGTTTTCGCGCGTATACCCGCTGGAGCAAGCGCAATCGCAGCGCCGGCCAGTCGACGCCGCTGTAGGGATTGGGGCCGTCCTTGTATCGGGCGTACAGGCGCACGAGGCCTTGGAGAATCGGCCCCATGAGCTCGACGACGGCCAGCGTCACGTCGCTTGGATCGAACTCGTCGTGGTCGGCGAGTGCCCCAACGACAGTTCGTTGGCGCACCTAGCAGCAAATTCAGACCGCAAGGCCAGACGCGGTACGCACCAGTAGAACGGCATGAAAGAAGCACACGCCGCTGAGAACCCGCCACACAAGGATGCCTACTGTGCTGCGGCCCAGCTCACTGAGAGGCGCTGTCTGGAGAACATCAGCGACGCTCGCCGAGAACGGAAGCGACACCACGTGCAGCAGGTTGTCGCGCAGAGCGCTTCCAAGTGCCGACATCCTGGGTGGCGCCAGCGCCATAAAACTGGAATCGATGGCTCGCGGCATGGGCGAGTTGATTGGGAAGACGTGCAAGGCACTGCCTTCTGGTGGAAGCGCCTTCGTTTCGATCTCATCCGCGACAACACCCACGGGCTTATCGTCAAGGCGATACCGCCTCGTGTATGCAGTCAAGTGGTCTGGGTCCGCAACGTAAACGCAGCGCCAAGCAAACTGCGTAAGCACGAGCGGTGTCGCCTCATCAGCCTGGAGCAGGCCGTGGACCGAGTCGAAGCACACGAGCGTCTGGTTGTGCCCGAGATCGTAGTGGGTGAGCGCGAACGGGTCGTCCGGGGTCGCCAAAGGCATGCGTTGCAGAAGCGAGTGCAGCACCTTGTATTGCATGGGCATTGGTATCGTGAGTTGGAGGACGTCACCAAGGTACTGGCGCGTTGTGGGTAGTTCCCGCGACTGGGCTACTCGGCACCACGAGTCCCGGGCGCCGACCCTTTGGTACCATGCGCTTGGGGTCAACCGAGGCTCTAGCCTCGCGAGCTTGAGCGTGTCAAGAACAAACTGCGCGCTCCAGGCGGACAACCGCTCCGTCGGCCACAGCAGCCGGAGAAGAAGCACCAGCTGCTCAACCGACGGAGCAGCGGAAGCCAAGTACGCGGCCACGCTGTCGGTCAGTTCGTTGGCGACCGGTCGCTGCCGCCGCCGCTTGGCCGCAGGTTGCTGGCTCTGCAAGGCAGCCATCACGTCGTCATTTGAGCACGCTTGGAGCAGCTTGAGCGCGTCGGGTGATGTGTGCGCGGCCAGCGAAGGCGGTAAGAGCATGTCCACTTGCAGTTGCAGGAATCCATCCGTTGCCGTCGACACCGCGACCTCGGAACTGCTGCAACCAAAGCCTGCTGATGGTGCGCTTTCACTGTGAAGCCAGAATGCCAGCCGCCATAGAAATGACGTCCATGCCTCGGGCGGCATGGATACGACGAGACGGTCAAGCGCAAGGACGAGCCATTCGTCCGCAGACCGCCACTTGTCTGGCATCTACGCCGTCGGTATGAGCACGTGGAGTAGACGCCATCGAACGCACCAGCAGCTCGGAGAAGAGCTTGCGGAAGCCGTTAAGGGACAGCGGCGCCACGGGCGACAACGCCGTGTAAACGTTGGCTCCTAACCGGGCTAACGCTTGGCAGGAGGGGCTGCGGTAGACAGCAAGCGCAGCATCGAGCGCGACTTGATGCGAAGTCATGCTCTCCCGGACGCGGGCGTTGTGGGCACAGATGTCTTTGAGCTTCTCCAGCTCGAGGGCCGTAAACTTGAGCGACGCCAGCTACACCTCGCGTCGGACGGCGGCTAGCGGAAAGTCAACGTACAACGTCACGGAGCTGGAGGATGACGTTGTCTTGGGCGTCGTGTAAGTCGGCTTCCCCGGCGACAAGGGCGGCTACGCACGCCGCCGCGCCGGGGCTCGACGCATTCCCGACGTTACTCCGACACATGTCATCGACAAGCGTTGTCTACGACGGGATTTGAGCAAGAGGGGACCTGCAGGGCTTACATGGAGATTGTCAAGCACCAGCTTCGAGTCCAGAACGATACCATCGTGGTGCCCGAAGAATTCTTTGCCCAGATAACTCGTGAAAATGAACCGAAATTTGCTGTGGATGCCGGCGCGCAGCCGATGTTCGCTGCCCGTCGTGTCAGCACGTTTAGCGTAGTTGGCCAGGATCTAAGATGACATCAGAAAACGCAGAGGCGTTTGCGACGACCGTGGTCATGGCAGCAGGTGTGAGACCATGCACCACAAGCGGGGTTCCAGACGTAATACAGGCCTCGACAGTCGCGTCGAAGTCGCGGTCGGTGGCGAACCGCGTCTCAGGCGCCAACCCCCGGACCGCGAGAACGTTGTTTAGCAACGTGTCCATCTCGGTAGAGAAGTTGGCGAGTACGAGGACTCCTTGCGCGTACGCGATGGTGAGGGCGATGGCTTGGTCCATGCGCGAATGGAAGAGGCCCATGGACTGTAGCCAGCGCCCCCAAGGTGGTAGCGCCGAGTCGGAGAGGATCGAGATCGTTGGGTGCGAACGGTAAGCGATGTCACGGGCCGCCAGATCTTGGCGCCAGTGCTCCACAAGTATTGCTCGCGTGTCCCGAGGGAAGCCACTGGCGTACACGACGACGGCTGCGGCAACGGCAGCCTCGACGAGAATCGTGGCTTCCATTTCGACCATCTACATTGCACGCTTCAAGCGACAGTGGACAAAGGACGCATCGTACCGCGTCCAAGGTGGCTGTCATATACGCAGTCTCGACGGCGAGTAGAGCGAGAACCATCGACCCTTGCCGACTCAGGTGCCGCACGCTTTCAATGGCATCTTGAAGTTCTTTCTACTCGTCGGCATGAGTGCCCACGACCTGCCTCTTGGCCGTCGTACCTTGGTTTGCATGTCCACTTGGATCATCTTTTCGAGATTGGTTGCCGCCTGATCTGCGACGTCCAGCTGTTGCTTGCAGTCAGTGAAGGCTTTGACGAGCCCGCGAAGGTTGGCTTGCGCCGCGTTAAGAACGTCGAGTTTGGGCTTAATGACGGTGCGCACTCGCGCGTAGGCATGGATGGCAACAATCCATGTGACCATCGTACTCGCTGCGATGCTTTGCTTTTCGACCTCGTCCCGCGTGAACAGCGGGTCAGCAATGTACGGCTCGAGATTCTCCAAGACTCTGTCGGGCACAGCGTCCTACGGCGCGTGTAAGGGAACCTTCGGCACCCATGCACCACCTTGTCGTAGTTGATCATGGACACGACGAAGTTGACGTCGCTGAGGAGCCGGCGGGCGTTGTCCCAGCTGGGCTCAACCCCAAAGACGACGCATACTGCATTGAGGACGAGATGCACGAGCATCGGCGGGTGGATGAACGACTTGATCTCGATGATGTACCGCTTGTCCAGCGCGGCTACCGCGGCGTTCGCGTCGTCCAGCATCTGCAGTGCATCTCGGAGCTCGGCTTGTGTGCTGCGGTCCATTTCGTTTGTCGACGCTACGTGCGCATCGACGTCAAGCTTTTGCTGTCGCATTTCGGCCCGCAACTACACACGCCCCGCTCTATCGCCTCGTCGACAAAGGGGCATGCGTACATGGTCGGCTGTGCTTTGGTGGGTGGACAATACATTCTTTTGCGCTGCAATCGCCGCCGTCTTTGCCTCGATGTCAGCGATGAGAGCGGATTCTGTCGCCTTGGCTTTGTCGACCTAAGCGACCGCGCCAACGTCAGCGAAATCCTGCGGTCATCGAGACACCTCGACTTGGAGCAGCTCGACGAAGCGCAGGTACCTGCGAGGCCGCACCATACACGAGTCTGCCTCGGCGCGGATGTGGGCGAGCGACAAAAACACTTGGCGGGCGAAACGCGGAATAGCATGCATCGCGACGTCAGCGTTAGCCATAGCCGCCGATGTGACGTGGCACATGGCGCCGATCGTAGCAAGCACGTTCAACTCCGCTTCCGAGCACGTACCGGGCAGCCGCAACTCGGCAGCCACCCACTCACGGTACACGTGGGCACGGACGACCGCCTGCACCGTAGCTGGGGGTGGGGCAGGGGCCATGGCAACTGGGCAAGCCGACGCGAGCTTCGGCGCTTGCTCCACAAGCCGCTGCTTGCTAGCCGGTGTCAGAAGAACAGCCACTCGGAGATTCCGCCCGGCCGCGCGCAAGATGTCGTTCCAAATCCCAGACAGAACGCCAACCGACTTGGCTATCGGAAGAACGATGGCCATGTTGACGTCGACGTTGGCTTCAAACTGTCGGAGGAGGTCGTCGGTCTCGCCGTGCTGCACATTGACAAGGGCGTCGAGACCTCGTTGGATTTTGGCGTCCCAGCGCGCCTCCAGCTGCGCGAGGCTTGCGTCCGAGTACGACCCGGCGTCCACGGCCCGTTGGACCTCATTCTGCTTCTCGGCGAGCGCGTTAATCTTGGCTTGCTTCAGCTGCTCGCAGTGCAACGCAGTCATCTCCGCGAGCTTGTCTTCTTTGACCTGCTGCGCCAGCTACGCATCGGGCGTGAGTGTCCTTCGGCGACGGCAAAGCGCGGACCCGGTCTTGCTCTTCGGCGCTGAAGAGCAGGGGAACGACCCGCCCGAGCATGAGCTGGACAAGGTCGGCCACTTGGGCGTTGGAGAAGACGTTGACGCTCTCGATTATAAGACTGACGTCGCGCTGCTCGACGCCTGCAAGCCGCACAGCGCGCTGCAGCGTGGCCTTCCACCGAGTTGGCTCGCCGGTTTCCTAAACAGTCCATCTAAGCCAAGATTTGTTGTGTGCCCACGATACCACGTAGTGCAAGACCGTGTGGCCCATCAGCGTGGCCGCCGCCTCCACCGTTGACCGTTTGCCTCCACCGGCCTCACCCACGTAAAGAAACCTCCGTCCTGGCGCTCCGAGCAGCCGGCACAGCCGCAGCAGTGGCACGACCTAATGCGCTGCTCAGCACAGCTCTCGGCGCGACGCTGGCTACCGCCGAGGGCATCAGGATGAAGCTGGCAGGGACGTGCGGTGCCAGCAAGGCATGGAGGCGTGCGGTGTCCGACTCGATGCTGTCGTCGCCACGGGCGAGTTCCTCGTAGAAGGGCTCGCTTGCCGACAGACCGGCGACGGCCGTAGGGGCCAGAAGTGACGAAGAGCTCTGCCGCCGCGCCCGCGCCCGGGCTTCGATGGACATGGCACCTGTAACGAGCACGTGTGGGGCGAAGCTCCAGATAGCGTCGTTGACGAACGCGGTCGCGGCCGCGCGGTCCCGAAGCAGCGCCAGGCGGTGGTCGATTTCGCTGGCAACGGCCGTGGCGCCGCCTGTCGCATCCACGAACGTGCGCACGCTCTCGTGGTGCCACAGCCGCACAAGGGCGTGTACATCGGTAATGGCGGTGGGCGATGGACGCACGAGTTGCTGGAGAAATTCGAAGAGGCTGCGAAGGCCGAAGACAGGCGCTTTGGTTTGCAAAGCGACGAAGAGGTCAATGGTGATGGCAGCGATCACAGGCACCTGCTGGCGCACTGCCAAGGCATACCGCATGTCCTGGCGCTCAAAATGCTGTGCGAATACCGGCTGAATGAGCTGTGGATGCAGCGTGAGTCGCTGGTGACACGAGCGACGTACATGGTAAAGGTCGGTGGGGGTCATGGCTTCCAGCACGATGGGGAAGAAGCGCCCCAACAGGCGGGCGGCCGAGGTAACCGAGCCTCCGAGGCTCGATGTGTAACTTAGTGGCGCCGTCGCAACCAGCAAAGTACTTTCAATGCTGTGGGGTTCCACTTCGGTTCCTAGGTAAACCTGGCGCAGATCCAAGATAGACCGCAACGTCGCATGAACAGACGGATGCTACGGGCGCGTTAGCCGCCGTTACAAGCTCGGCGCGATACCGTGGCCATGGGAACATGCACGTCGTCGAGGAACAGCACCATGGTCTTTCCCGGTGGCGGCTCCAGCACGCTTCGCCGCTCTCGCTGCATGGTCCGCTCGAGGTACGCCTCCAGTAGGCTCGACGTCATGGAGGCCGAGCAGGGCACATAAGCTGCGACGAGGTTGCCGCCGTCGACATGGTTGCACATGTTGTCCCCGGCGACATGCGCGGTGGCCTTTGCGTACACCGAGTCCCGTCGCGAGGGATCTCCTTTGGCGGCATGAATGCGGCGTTTCATGCGGCCAGCCATGGAAGACACAAGCAGCGTCGTGCTCATGCGCATGTTGGCAACGCGTGTCTTTTCCTCGGCGACGTGCGTCGGCGCCGCGTCCAGCGTACTGAGCCCACGAGCTGCAAACGCTGAGAGGCGCTGCAACAGGTCGTGGACACAGGAGGATGAGCCCGCATCGGGCGCACCGCAAACAAGCACGGGCAAGCCGCCACGGAATGCTTGTTTAGCTGCGGCGTGCACAAGCGTGCTGGCAACGCGTGGGAGGTACACCGCGAAGAGTGGAGTGTTTTGAGTTGCGTTGGGCGGCAAAAGATGGTCCCGGCCTCGCCGGAAGCGCAGTGTGGTGACGTCGAGAAGACAGTCGTACAGACTCACGTGCAACCCGTTGGTCGACCAAGCGTCTTGCAGGTGGCGGAAATGGCTTTCGAGGACAGAGCTTAACATGCGCTTGGTGTGCACGTCCAGCGCTGCGCCAAGTCCCCAAGCTAAGCTCCAGAGCACGACAAGCTCCACCTTGGCCGTGTACTGGAGCAACACATCGCCGGAAGCCTGGAATATCGCGTGGAAAGGTATCGCCGGATGGCTCGTCAGCTGTGCTTGAAGCAGCGCCAAGACATTTTGCACCGAGTGCACGGGCTGCAGCTCGTAGTGGCTCTTGCCTTGAAACTGGCATTCAAGGAGCCGATCGATGAACGCCCGGTCGCCGAGATACTTACTGCAAGCTTCCGCGACCAGCATGGGAACCCCAGGGCGCGCTGCAAACCCGCGCAGATACCCCTCGAGGAGCTGGTGGTGCACCGCCGCGTGCCCCGGCGCATCGGCGACGTGAATGAGGCCCACATTGGCCACAAGGCTGGGCGATGCTGCCAAGAGCTCGATCGTTTCAAACACGATGGACACGTGAGGCTCACACGTGACGACATCTTTCCACCGCTCTGGGAACTGATGCAGCAGGCTGCTTCGACAAGAAGCCACGCCGAGGAGGTGGTCGACCCACGGCCCGCCCAAGGGACCGTCCAAACACACCCACACGCGCTGGCGGACTGCTAGAAGGTGCTGAAGGTATACTGGTAGCGGAACGGCTTCGATGACAAGTGGGCCGCTCTCCGGCACAAAGTGGCAGCTCGAAGCCTCCGCCGGTTCATGTAACAGGTGTTTCAAAATTGACGTCTCGGCATCCCCACTCGTGCCGTAGAGCCGATCAAGGGACAGCGCCTACACACAAGTCAGCGCTTACCGACGCCAGCTTGGCTCACCGCAGGAAGCAAGCGCTTGATCCGCACGAAGCGCGTGTCCGCCGGCTGCACGCCCCCCCAGGCTGCCATGGATGGGTAGACATCGTGGACACAAGGCAAGAAGCAGTTGAGCGCGTGCGCAAGCAGATGCACCGTCGTCGTCTTGCCGCTCTTGGGAGCTCCCGTGACGACGACGCAGCGAAAATGAGCGAGCGCCTCGCCTGTGGCCGTGGCAAGAGTTTGTCCTTGAGGCGTCAGCACGGCGTGGTGCTTGTAGTACGCTTGCGCCAAGCTTGCCGCCAAGGGGTCCACCGGCGGTGCTTCGACCGCCTCGGACTCATCGACCAGTGCAGGGTCGCTGGGCCGCGGTGGCGGCGCCATGAACCAAACTGATTTCACAAAGGCCGCCAAGTGCGCGTGCAAGTCTTCCGAATGGGGATGGACCCGGGCGGTGAAGAACGTGACAAGCGTCGTTTGCACGAGTTGGTCGCGGTCGTCGACGTCGGGTGCTGTGTGCAGGAGCGGCGCCACGGCCTCCACGGCGACTCGTAGGGTCGTCGCATGTAGAAGTGATGGTAACTCCCGGCTCACGACGGCACGGAACTCATGCCACACGCATGCTAGCTTGTTCGCGAGTTCTGTTGCCCGACTCCATCCGTGAGAGTACAGAAGGCTGTGAAAGAGCGTCGATACGTGCATCGGCACGACAGACAGCGACAACGTGCGCTCGGCTATCGCGCGAAATGCAGCCGACGCCGCTGGCGACGTTGGTGTGACATTGGACGTCAAAACGATATGCGCGCCTAAAGAAAAGTGCACTTCTCGGTCGTCAAGAACGACGTGATGCCGCTTCGCCATCGCGTGGTTCTAGGTAGCCGTCGTAGCTGTTAAACGATCAGGAAACGCACCACTAGTGTCGAGATGGTTTGCGCTAGAAACTGAAGCACCGGCGCGGCGAGGGTGTCGACGTTGCGTAGAAGTAGCGTCCCTGAGAGCAGGAGCCCACCCGCCACAAGCTGCTCCAGCTGGCCTTGGCGCGTGAAGCTGGAACAGTGGGTTTGCAGGAGCTCGCGCCCAAGAGCGCGCGAGAGCATTTGCACAAGCGTCGACTTCCCCCCGATACAAGGACCGGTCACCAGAGTGGTCTATGACATCGAATTCGGTCAACCCCCCAACGACTTTGCGCCATACATGGAACGAACGCATCGCCGTAAACAACGCCACGTGGTAGCGAGCTGTGAGCGGTGCCAAAACGAGTGGCTGGTGGCTCGGGCTGTAGTACGTAAAGCCGTACGGCACACGCACGTCGTGCCATTCGACGAAAACATCCCCCGTGTCTTCTTGCAACGAATAGCGCATGTGCTCCTTTCCATGAGACTGCCCGAGGCCAGCAATCACGTCGCGGTAATAGAGCTGCTGAAGAAGGAGACTGCTGACAAGCACGGCGCCATGACGGCTAGTTTGGGTCACCGCACTTGCGGCGAGCTCATGCAGGCGCGCGGCGTGTGTCTTGGAGGCCGCACCGAGGGTCTCTGCGGCTTGGCACGCCCCTTGGCGGGCTACTGCGTGGGCGATGGTGTGGCAGGTGGCAATGTCGTTGGCAACGAGGACGCTTTGAAGCGCTGCATCTTTCAGCGCCTCCACGTCGAACGCCGACTCCGTGTGCCCGAGCCAAAACGGCACCAGGTCGCGAACCATCTTTTGAACGCGCTCATGCAAGCGCCGATGCACGGCAGAGACCCACTGTTCGATGTAGCCGCGCGCCTTGAGATTCTTTCCGAGCGAAATAACCTCTCGGAATGGCAGGGCTGGGCTATGGGCGGCCACGATATCTTGCGACCGCTCATCCAAGCCAAATTCCAGGCGAGCGATGCACGGAAAGACGCAGTGCAGGTACTTTTGGATGTTGCGGGGCTCGCGGCATTGCGCGATGAGCTCGGCCAGCTCCGCGTCCGAAAGCACGTAGAAGCGTGGGAAGTTTTGGCGCTTGAGTTGGAGATAACCTTCGAGCAGCTTGTAAATCGCATTGAAGCCGTGGGTGAGCGCCGTGAGCTGTTCCTTCACGCCTGTGGCGCGGGCCGTGCGGAGTAGCGAAGGATTCTTACTAATTTTGTCCACGAGGGCTCTCCACGTCTTCTCGAGTTGGCCGTACGACTGCGCCTGGTCTGGTAGCGCCCGCATGAACTCGGACGACAAAAAAGCCTGCGAGATCCCATGAGCGAGGGATGGCGTCGGGCGATTTGGCGAGCCGTGGCGTACCTCCATGTGATCCCAGTACCGGTGACATTCGTCCAGCCGCGTCATTAGGTCAATCATATTAGTCACTTCGTCGCGCCACTTTGTCGCAATGCTTTGGATCGGACGAATGTAGGACGATCCCATGATTGTTTGCAGAAGCACCTAAGGATGCAGCACGCGTTACTTGGTGACCGGCCGAGTAGATCTGCGTACATCCGACTCTTCGAGCATGGCCAGGACCTCGGACGTATTCCCGAGGACGAGTATTTCTCGCGTTTCGTGGTCGACCAAGCGCGGCACGAATGGAATGTCTTTCGTCTCCCAGACCTTAATGGCTTCCTCGAGACTTTTGCCGATCGCAGCCTCGGTGACAGCCTCCTGAACAACCTCATGAATGTCGTCTTTGGCGTCTTCAATGCCCAGCGACATGAAGTACTGGAATGAAATTTCCGTGTGCCGAAACGCTGACGCCGTGTCTGTACTTGCAAACGCGTCGACTTCGTATTCGAATTTGACTTGCAACTTGTTTTCAAGGCGCTGCCAGTGCCGCTCTTCGAGGTGCTCGCTGCAGAGGTCTTGCAGAGTCGGTGTAATGTGAGCAAGGTACGATTGCAGCTTGCTTAGCCGGCGTGTCACGAGCAAGTTGGCATACTTTTCAACCATGCGCGCAAGAATATCCGTGAGCTGTTCCAGGAGCAACCGCATCTCATTCATAGGCAAGTCCTTGAGCGCGGTGGGGCCCCAGCGCGCAAGGGTCTCTTCCGTCTCGGCGATCAACGCCCAGACGTCCTACGATGTTGTTTAACTTAGAGCCGACCGGGCAGGTGGTACGTGTTTTAACGTAATGTCGTGAATCAAGTGTGGAAGAGACTGGAAAAGCGGCGACTCGGGAAGGACGTTGGCCAGGAACGAGTTGAAGAGGCTTCGGATGTACACAAATCGCTTGGCTTTAAGCTCGTGGTCGAGCGCTGCGTCTTGAATGCGCTGCGTGAACGCAAGTGCTTTGTCGCAGTCGAGCCCGCCGTCGCACACTTGGTCCGAGCATGCCTCGGTTTGCAAATACTCGATATTGGCTTCAAGCTACGCCAGCAAATCGTTTTACTAAGCCCCTTTGTAGCTAGGTAAATCAGCCATACGTGGTCGATGCTTTGAGAGAGCAGCACGGCATACTCGCGAATATCCATGTCGCGCTTGGCCAGGCACGTTGTTGCGTTTGCTTTGAGCGTGCTCAACTCGGGCCCGCAGAGGTCGTACGACGCTTGTGCGTGGTCTGGAATCGCAAAGCCAGCGGCGCGGAGGACGTCAAAGTACGACGTGATCTGCACGGCATCGTGGTCTTTGGTCAAAAGATCGTTGCTGACTTCCTGCGGATGCTGTCAGCGAAGCCGGTGTGCGCAAGTAAACCTGGAGATTGAGCAGATACGAAACGAAAGCGTCGAGCGTCTTGGTGGCTGGGCGCTGAATCTTGATGGATGCCGTCTCAATGTACGAGAGGAGTTCCTTGCAGTTGCTCTCAGCAAGAACTGGCAAGATTCGCGCATATTCGTGCAGGCACCGCGCGGGTGAAGGGAGAAATTGCTCTTTGAGGCCGCTTGTCTGGACTCGAATCAACTACCCGTACCGGCATCAGTGGCGCCGTGCTCCAACAAGATATAAACCTGTATGTCTTGCCGCTGGACGAGAGTCTCAAGGTCAGCTTGCTACGCTGGAGATCAGGCATAGAAGTTGTGGCGGCCTGACCTCCTTTTGGTAGCGCGCGATGTCAGTCTGCATCACTTGCAACGCGTACGCTCCTGTGCGATGTTGCGCTGCCAGCGCGTCAAAGTCGATCATATTGTTTTGGACATGCGCTGCACGAAGCCCCTCAAAGCACTTGGAGTACGCGATCGCGGCGCACGTCGAGTCCTTGAGAACCTCCTCGATCTTGCTGCACAAGGCGAGGTAGCTAGCGTCCTGGTCCGCCCGCTCCATGAGCAGTGTCGGGACGCGTGTGGCAGGTCGGTCCGGCGGCTCCGCGGCGCCAATCTCCGTCGAGCGGACCTCGTACGCGAACGTGAGGTACGGCAGTAGTACCGGCTGCTCCACAAGCCGCTGCACATGAGCGCACACGTCGAAGAAGCCGTTAAGCGTGGCGTGAACGCTCTGGCTCACGACGCCGAGCGTCGGCTCGAACGTAAGCTTGTCGTTCCCGTCAAGACCAAGGTGCACGGTAAAGAGTGGCTCTGGACGAAACATATCGATCTACGGTTGGCACATGAATCGCACCGCCGATGCGAGGAGCTACCTTTTGCGAGCTTTCAAAGACACTCATCGAGTCGGGATCCAGTGCCTGCATGCGTTCTTCATCGAGAAGGATGTCGAGACCGTGGGAAAACTCGTCGAGGCTGATGTCACCGTCGCCGTTGCTGTCGAACACGGCGATGAACGCTTCGACGCGGTTGTCAAGCGCAGCACCTTGGAGCTTGCCGTCAAAGACAAACTGCAGCAGCCGCGTAAGCTGCGCCGTGTTCATCGACTCGGTGCCAAACGTGTCAAACCGGCGATATGCTTTCATGTAGGCGTCCTTGGAGAGGAGCAGCGTCGGCCCTTTGGCACCGGCCCCAATCTCAAGCACCTGCACGAGGTTGTGGGCGCTGCGCACAATCACGTCTTGGTAGATGTCGAGCAGCATCAAGTCGACACGTGTGATGAAATGGGCCAGTTCCAGGCATTTAGCCCGCTTCACAGCCGCGATGGACCACTTGACCTCATCCACCGCTGGCGCATGCGTGCGGCGAGCTTCACTCACTTGGTACCGGAAACGATTGCGCTGCAATTCGGTGCGAATGGCTTGGAGGTCCACATCGACGCCGTTTGCGAGCGGCGAAGCCGGTTGCTTTGGCGCTCCGTGGCGCGGTGATGCTGATGAGATCCGACGCAGCTGGTCAACATGGAACACTGTACTTTTGCGCGATGTAAAGCACGTTTCAGCATGCGTGATGACCGATTCGGTCGTCGAGTATTGGGAGAGGTACTCTTTCGCAACGGCCGACAACAGGTCGCGAAGCCACGAGCAGATGTCGGCCAAGTGCTTAGCCGCTTCAACTACCCGTTGTTTCTAGCTTGCAGGTAAAGCATGATATAGAGAGAAAGGGTGTACTTGTGTGTGAACAAAAACATCGGGTGCTTTGACCCCCGAGTTGGTCGGTTCAAACAGGTGCATGGTTTGGAACGGTAGTAGTTTGTGTCGGATGTGCGTCATGGTGGCCAAGAGAACGGGGTTGCAAAAGTACAACTGGTGCTCTATCGCGCTCTGTGCCTTGGCAAACTTGTTGCGAAGATAGTATCGTTTCCAACACACGAGTGCTTTAAGGCCTCGGTATCTAGCCACGACGGATGAGAGGAGGGTCCCATGAAGCTAAAGCGACGGACTTTCGAAAGAGCGCGATGTCTGAGACGGCTTTGAAAACGCGCCGCTCTCGGTCCCAGTCGGCCATCGACTGGTACTCGACAGTTGCGTTTGTCTTGCAGTAAAAAAGCAAGCCGGTCGCGTGGATGACGTAAAAGTCGCATTTGATATGCGTGTCGATAATACGATCGTCTGATGTGAATTGGACAGGATCCGGCTTGGTGTCGTGGAGGTGGCTGGCGTAGACATAGGGCTACGCAAAGATGACTATAAGGCCGTGGTGGCTTCGAGAGATTCTGGTACAAAAGGGACGTCGACGAGGGTGTACGGGTCGTAACGCGCGAACGGTTGCAGCTGGTGGGCGGGCACTGCGTATCGAAACGTATCGCTTTCAGGAGACTGTAGCAGCGCAGTGAGCTGCTCCCGAGGCTTGCGCTTAGTCAAGATCCGCAGAGCATCTCTCGACTGCATTTGCCGCGCCGTGAGTTTATCATCTGGTGCTTCGTCGACTTCGGGCGTCGCCACCTCTGGTGTCACACTAGCTGACTTGGCAGCCATACCGATCGCCACCGCAGCAATCTTAAAGCGCTTATTCGAGCCGGCGACCGAGTTTTTGTGCAGTGCTGGCGCCGCCGTTGCTGGCCGGTGAAGCTGCAGTGCGTCCACGACAGCCCTATCGCCGTGGTCGCTGTCGCTGTGGTTCTTAATCGGGTCCGGTTCAGCGGTCTGCAATAACTTGCGCTGTGCGGTGCTGCTCTTCGGTCGCAACAGGTCTACGAGTCTGTGATCAAAGACGTTGCAGTGGACGGTGGATTACTCCGTGGATTAGCTTGGTGTTGCGGGCGTGTAGGAGCGGCTGACGCCGCTCGCACAGGACGCGTCGTTGGCACAGCCTACCGCAGTTTGCATGGCAAAGGTGCATGCGCCGAGAGATACCTGGAGAAGTGGAGTCTCTGCGCGAGGCGACAAGACCAGCCGCTGCTGCATTGCTTCCTACAAATACTGCCATGTCCATCCGGTGCAGCAGAGGCTTAGATGCGTACTCGACTGCCTTGATTTGTTACTGCTGCACTGGGCATCGTTGGACCGGCGGAAGCCGGGCGGTGCGATGGGTCTGGTCGGCGTCTGGAGGCGGCAAATGTTTGCGGCAACTCTCCCCGCATGAGAACAAGCTCCTTGGGCGTGTGTATCGTGTGGCGCGCCATCTCAGCCCGAGGGCTCACGATCGGCACCCCCTTCGCTGGCCGCATCGATGACGGTTCAAACTTAAAATCCGTTTCGCGATCTTTGGCGATGCCCTGCGACGACAATGATAACGAGGGGCCACCCGCACCGTCTGTGATCGCTGAAACCCGCAGCGTCACGGACGTAGATATGACACCATTCTTCGAGACCGACTTGACGTTTGAACGCAAGCTTGCAGTGCTCGGGCCACGATCAACCCATGCCGACAGCATCAAAGTTGCGTGCCGCGACGACGTGGCGGCGATCGACTGGGCTCGAACTAACGTCCTTACCGTGCACCTGGAAGCGCTCGCCGTGTACGTCTCGCTTACTTCCCGCCACCTCGTTCACCTAGAGTATCTCGCTCGTGCAGTGACCTTTGGTATCATAAAATGTAGTCTTTCGTTCAATATGCTCGGACCCAGTGGCGCCGAAGTCCTGGGCAAGGCACTCCTCACCAACAACACACTCGAAACCTTAGTGCTCCAACGAACCCAGCTCACGGGCAGCCCCTACCGCCCGTCCTTCTCGGGCCTCGCAGTCTTGGTCAAAGGCCTCGAGAGCAAGAGGTCGGTGCTGCGTCGCGTCAAGTACGAAAGCGTTTGAGGGCACACGCACTGATCAATGTTAGCCTCGCCGAGTCGGGGCTGCAGCCCAATGGCGTTCGCCTCATTTGCTGCGCACTGGCCTTTCACCGGACCTTGACCGCTCTCGACATCTCGAACAACCAGGCGGGTCTTTTCAAGGACAAGCAAGGGTACACCGCTCTGGCCAGCCTCATTCGTTTCTCCAAAACACTGCGGATGCTCAACATGTCGAACAACCCGTTCGAGAGCGGGGCGGGCCCAGTACTACTCGAAGCGCTGGTGGAGAACCCAGCGCTCACAGTGCTCCATGCTGCCGGCTGCAAGCTGACGGAGGTGCTGGGCGCCAGTTCGTTGCTCAAATTTGACGAATGCACGCTGTGATTTACGACGAAAGAGCTACACTTGAGGTAGATGGCTGCGCCACTCCGGTCGCTTCTTGATGGAACCAGCAGCCGTCATCGCACGCTCCATTGGCGTTGCCAGAGTTGGAGTGGAGCTGGCCGCAGGACTGCTGCTGTAGTTTCCCCAGTACAGTGATGTAGATCGATCTTGCATCTTTGGCGGACTCCACACACGGTTTACCGACTTCCAATCGTTGAACGTTGTAATTGGGTCGGGTTCCATTGTCTTGGGTCGTAGCTGCGATAAGGATGCAGACTGAGTGAACGACATTCTCCGTGGCTCCAATGGACGCCGCTGGAGCTCCTTTACCTGCTCTTCAAGGCGGGCAATCTTGCTTCGCAGATCCTAGCATCGTGCAAACCACCTTCCTAGTACTTCCGAGGGATACACTGATAATCTCGAGAGCTTCTTGCTCGCGCTGGTGGGAAACATGGATCGAGTGCCACGAGCGCTCGCACTCTTCCTTGAAGAAAGCCAGGCCCTCTGCTTCAGTGTCATTCATATGCAACTTGGTCTGCAGCTTGACGACTATGCAACCATGTACTTTAGGCTAAGGAGGCATCCATGCATACCGTTGAGCATCAAGTCGAGTTTTAGTTCTCGGCACTAGAACAGGGTCACCGTCGACAAATTAGGTGTCGCTGCACCTTCAAAATAAGTTGCTGTTCGCGAAATAAGCTGTCGCGAAGAGCGGCGCTAAGAACGCTGTATTGTGCCTTGAACCAGTCGAAGAGCTTGAGAATTTGGCGCTTTTGAGCCGCCTCACAGCTGTCGCCCTCGAGAATGTTGATCATGTTGACCACCTCCTCTCGATGTTCGAGCTCCTCGACCGTGACTGGTGGTGCTGCTTTCTTTGGCGAGCGCTTCGACGGCGACGAGATGCCCCCCATGGTGCTTCCTCGACGGAGCTCGCGGCGGCTCGGCGTCGGCGTCTCCAAGCTCGTCTTACGCACCGATGTCTTCCGCTTCTCCACCATGATGCACCGTAACTGACGTAACTGGATGCTCGAGACAGGCCGCTCCACGTCTGGCACCAGATTCGCTTGCTGAATAATGTATGACATTTACGCCCACGATTGACGAACGAGACACATCGACCCTAAGAGTTGTCCGCCGTCGCTACCCCTCACCTGGGAATCTTCGTCGGAACGTTTTAAGGTTTATCGAGAAAGATGACAGTGACGCGCAAGCTGCCAAGAGCTAACCAAGGTACATGACATTTACAATGAAACATCCGTGCGCTGCAATTGACCTCACAGCGCAAACACTGAAATCTGAGTGCTTCAATGAAGGCGACCCGAAGGCTACGCGGAGCGGTGCACGTAGATTGCCATGACTGTGGTGTCGTCTACTTTGCCACCGCTGAACTGGTACCCATAGCCTTCCCGCGCTAGCTTGGAGAAGGGCGAGTCCCGGCTTTCATCGTGAGCAAACGCGTTGGCCATCAATGTGAGAGAGTACGACAGGTCAATCATGGCCTGGTGTAGCGCGGCCGGAGACGGTGCGTCGCTTGACGACTTAAAGAGCGGCCTTAGAAAGCGGTTCGCTTCGTCCAGGATCTCGTTGTCGAAGACATTGTCAAATAGACCATCGGAGCCGACGACGATCACGTCGCCAGCCTCGACCGTGTGATGGGTCAAAAATGCCTTCTCCGGGGGGTACGGGTCGACGTCTGGCGCCTGCATCCACGACGGGTACAAAGCCAGTTGGTACGGCGCATTGAAGGCCCAAGTTTGCTCCACACTGCGAAATATCACTCGACCATTGCGAATGATGAGGTAGCCCGAATCGCCAAGATTTGCCGTGTCGAGGCGGCCCGTCGTGCGGTCGAGTACGAGGAATACAGCGGTAGACCCACCAGGATTAGCGTCTCCACCTTCCTTGACGTGCGCGAACCCATCTTGCATGAGCGAGAGAGGGTGGGGGCGCGGGGTGGCCTCAAATGACGACTTCGAGCCCTCGACTAGTGCCAGCGAGAACGCCGACGGGTCGACGCCACTTTCGGTCCAGCCACCGACGCCGTCCGCAACACCAAAGCTCATGTACATTGCATCGCTCGCAGAGCTGACGTAAAATGCGTCCTCACCGCAATTCTTGGCAGTATCGGAGTAAGCCACCTTGGCCACGTGGCGGCTCCTCTTAGGCTTGCAGCCGACGCCGATTTCAAGTGAAAGAGCCGCCTTGCCCGCGCAAGATGAGATGCCACTGGCATCCACGGCGCATGTCTCGAGTGTTGCGTCCTGGCTCGCGACTAGCGCTGCCAGAACAGCAAGCCACGGCGCCGACTTGAGCAGCTTCGCAATCATTGCAATCGGTATATGGGCGAAACGTTTGTCCCACAAAAGGATTGCATTTGTCCCATTAATCCGGATACCATCCGGATCGTTACTGTATCCTAAAGGGACGCGGCCACTGCATTGCAGAAGATCTGGCGATGGGGAAGAATGGCGTCAAGGTGATCATCCGAGCGCGACCGACGGCGGTCTTCGCGCAAAACCAGATCCACATCGATCAGGACGACAACACGATCGAGATCGATGTGAGCGACGCTAAGGCGGAGACGGGCCCGAGCAACAAAAAGGAGTCGTGGAAGTTCAAGTTCCACCAGGTGCTCCAGAACGCCGGCCAAGACAAAGTCTACGAGGCCATTGCCCGAGATATCGTCCACGGAGCGATTGTTGACGGCATCAACGGCACCATCATGGCCTACGGGCAGACAGGTGCCGGTAAAACCTTCACTATGATCGGCGATACACGGAACTACCAGCACCGGGGGATAGCCCCGCGCGCAATCGCGCAGGTGTATCAAGAGATTGAAAGCCGCATCGAGATCGAGTCGACGATTCACGTGTCGTACATGGAAATCTACAACGATCGCATATTTGATCTTCTTGCTCCGGACGACGCCGATCTCGACATGGTCGACTACGTCGTCGTTGAGGATGCGCGGGGCACGTACGTTCGCGGCCTCACGCAGGTTGAAGCTTCGACGGAGAAAGATGCGCTCGATCAGCTCTTTAAAGGCGAGCTCCAGCGTACGGTGGCCGAGCATCAGCTCAACAAGCGCTCGAACCGGTCGCACTGTATCTTCACGTTTCATATTTCCCAGGTTTGTTCATCGTTTGAACTTTTGCGGCACTTTCGTCTCGCTATAGAAGTCGCGCACGGGCGGAAATGAGCACGTGGTGCACAGCAAGTTGCATCTCGTGGACCTAGCAGGAAGCGAGCGCCTCAAGAAAACGATGAACGATGACGACTCAAAAGCGCACAAGTCGACGATCAAGAAGGAGTCCATGTACATCAACCAGAGCCTTACCTTCCTTGAGCAGTGCATCGTTGCACTCGGAGCCCGAGAACAGCGACACATCCCATACCGCCAAACGAAACTCACCAACGTTCTCAAAGACTCCCTCGGTGGCAACTGCAATACACTCATGTTTGCTTGCATTTGGGTATACCTGCGTCCCCTCTTCCGTAGTTAACCCTTGATTAGGGCGAAAGCAAGCACATCGAGGAGACAATATCTACGCTCAAACTCGCGCAGCGTATGATGCGCGTCCAGAACGAAGCGACGTCCATTGTCGAGACGGATCCGAGCATCCTCATCAAAAAGTACGAGCGGCAGATCAAAGAACTGAAACAAGAGCTCACGATGCATGACGCTCTCGTGGAGCGCACGGGTGTCGTGTACGACGAGCATACACCGGAGCAAAAGTTCGAGCTCATGCGCCTCGTACGCGCCTACACCGACGCACCGACGGACGACGACTTTAGCTTGCTTCAGCTGTCGAGCCTTCGCCACATCAAGGAACTCTTTCGACAGTTCCGCCTTTTGCTACGGAACGCTGAGAGCGCGTCGCCCCAGGCTTTGGCGACGCGGACGTCCACGTCCAACGCATCTAGGGACAGTGGAAGTCCGGCGACGACTCTGGACGATGACGAGAAACTTGTTGGGGATCCCGAGGAGCACGGCTTCGTCCTCGGTGTCGCTCCCAACGGCGCGATGCCCGTCTCGCTTGAAATCGCTAAAAAAGACCCGGGGATGCGGTTGGACGATACGGGCGGCGTTCTGCGTGACGCCAGCCCGGTCGACTTGCAAAGCGACGAGAAGACCGGCAACAATGACGCCAAAGGCGGCGACTACGACGAAGCCTTTGGGAAAAACGAAGCGTACAAGGTACCTGTGGCGAAGTGTGGCGGTGCAGTCAGTGATCAATTGCGTAGTTTTATATTACCAACGGTCCGGGGAAAAAGACGCACGTGCAACTCCAAGAGGAGAAAGAGACGCTCAAGCAGACGAAAGAGAAAATGAAGGACATCACCGCGCAGCTCAACTCCACCAAGGCGGCCATCGATGACCTCAAGCTTCAAGTAGGCGAGAAGCGCACGAACCGCAAGAGCCCCAAGAAGGAAGGCAAGGCCACAAGTGACGGCGACGAAGTCGTCGACGAGGAAGAATTTATCTTGATGCAAAAAGAGCGCGAGGCCAAGCGCGACTATCGGGTGCTCTTTGAAGATCTCAAGGAAGCGCGCGCCGAGTACGAGTTTACGCAACGGAGCATTGAGCTGCTGCGCATGCGCGTCGTATCAGAGTTTGAAGAATGGTACCGCGAAGGTGGCAGCCAGGCCAAGAACGGCGAGACGGACAACGACCAGGACAAGCTCGACGAAGGCGAAAAGTTCGACCAGATGGAAGTCGACCGGATTCGCGCCCAAGACCCCGACTCGCTCGCTTTCTTCCAGGCTCAGAAGAAGATGCGGCAGGCTACGTCCACGAACAGCAACCAACGCAAAACAAAGCGGTAGATAGTCGTATGCCTCTTGTTAAACTCTGCATTGCCTGGGGATTCAAGTCTCAACTCCTGGAAGGCACCCGCCAGGGGCTTTATCGTATCGATAGTTAACGGCATGGATAAGCGTACGTGCACTGCACTGCGGTATGATTAAACTAACAGAACACTGTAACCATATGCCAACTGTGGAAACAATTGTCGACTTTGAAATTATTTGGCGCCGTCTTTTGGGCCCCGGAGTTTTTCCGGTTGGCCCATCGCCCGTATCCGGTATGTATCCGGACGCTCAGATTGCCGATGGTGAAGGCGACGCGCATCGGCGTCGCGGTTGCCGTGGCCGCGGGTCTGGCGCTCATGTATCTCAAGAAAAAGTCGGCGTCGGACGTGCTGCACAAGAAGCGTCTTACAAAGCTGCGGTTCGATTTGTCAGCCGGCGACATTGCCGCGGAAACGACGGCAATCTTGGAGCTCTGGCAGGCGACCGAAGACGATGTTGCGATGGCCGAGTCAGTAACGTACGAGGAGACGGCGGCTCGTCTTGCGCAGCTTGACCTCGAGCTTTCGCCACGCATCAGTAGCGTGGCATTTCTTCGGTACGTCGGTGTGACCGCGGCGATTCGCGACGCAGCCACGGCAGCCCACCAGGCAATCTCGACGTATGGCCTGCAGAGTGGCATGCGAGCAGATGTCTACCGCGTCGTCAAAGCGCTTGCGGACAGCGCCATTGGCGCCCGACTTGAGGGTGAGAAGAAGCGCTACGTCCAGCGGCTTGTTCGTGATTACGAGCGCAATGGTGTGCACCTGGAGGCTGATGCCAAGGCGCGCGTGCTTGCAGCACAGAAAAAGCTGTCAGCCCTTGCAACAGCGTTCGCCAAAAACCTCAACGACGACGCAACGGAGGTGCTATGCTCGCGAGCAGATCTCGCCGGGGTCTCCGAGGATGTGCTTGGAGCCATGGCCACCGACGCCTCCGGTTTGCATCGTGTACGCGATCAAGCATTTGCCTAGCAACGTGACAGTCGTTTAGGTGACCATGAAGTACCCGATCGTATTTCCCGTTCTTCAGACGTGCACAGTACCGGAGACGCGGCGTCGCGTGGAAGCTGCCTTCAACAGCCGCTGCAAAGACACCAACGTGGCCATTCTCGAGGAGATGATGCGCCTTCGCCACGAAATCGCGACCCTCCTCGGCTTTGCATCTCATGCAGCTTTCATCGCTGATGTCCGGTACTTTGCGTCCACCGCGCGAGAGAAGATGCTGATGGATTTGCGTGTCTAGTATGGCCAAGACCCCCGAGAAAATTCGATCCTTCTTGACGGAACTCAACGCCAAGCTCACGCCGCTGGCGTTGCGGGAGCGCGAAGCGCTGCTGGCTCTCAAGGCTGCCGAGTGCACTGCCCGTGACGAGCCGTTCGACGGTGTCCTGCACATGTGGGACTACCGGTACTACGTCCGCGAATTCGAAAAGCACCATTGCGCTGTGGATCACGGGACCGTTCAGGCGTACTTTCCTTTGGAGCACGTTACCGCCGTCATGCTCGAGGTCTTCATGCATCTGCTTTCGCTCGAGTTCTCGCAGGTGCGTCCGTGCCCCGACTTTGTGGCTCAGGTAGCCCTCTAGGTCTCGACTCCGCATGTTTGGCATCCCGACGTTCGCATGTATTGTGTGCGCGATTCTCGCCCGGGCCGCCACCACGGGCGCATCGTGGGCTACTTTTACCTCGACCTCTTTCCGCGACCTGGCAAGTACAGCCACGCGGCTTGTCATGGCCTCCAAGCCAGCTGCGTCGACACTGAGCTCAAGCGCCAGGTAGGCGCTCTGGTGTCTGTGAGGTTAACGCTCTCATGCGCGCAGGTGCCTGTGGCAGCCATGCTGGCGAACTTCACGCCAGCAACGGCGACCAAGCCATCGTTACTCATGCACAGCGAGGTCGTCACGCTGTTCCACGAATTCGGCCACGTGATGCACCAGCTCTGCTCCGAGGTTCACATCAAGCGCTTTGCGGGCACGGCCGTCGAGCGCGACTTTGTTGAAGCGCCGAGCCAGATGCTTGAAAACTGGTGTTGGGACCCCGCGGTGCTGCGTCGCCTCTCGCGCCACCACGAGACTGGCGCGCCGTTGCCGGTCGACCTCATTGACCGGCTTGTTGCCGCGCGAGAGGCTTGCGGTGGCCTCGCCAACAAGCGCCAGCTGCTCTTCGCTCTCTTCGACCAGCAGGCCCACGCTGCGGGCACCATAGACACGGCTACACTGCTGGAAGAGCTGCACAACAGCGTGCATCTGGTGCCCATGACGCCAGGCACAAACCTCGCTGCGTCCTTTGGCCATATCGCCGGTAGCTATGACGCCCAGGTAACGTAGCCTCCGGCGGGCGGTACTTATCGATGACCCTAGTACTACGGGTACCTCTGGAGCGAAGTTTATGCCATGGATATGTTCGCGACCCGCTTCCAAGAGGACGGCTTGGCGAATGCGGTGACGGGGCTCGCGTATCGAGAGACGATCTTGGCGCGCGGTGGCAGCGTCGACGCTGCAGAGATGGTTGCGGCTTTCCTAGGCCGTGCCCCGAACGACATCGCCTTTTTGAAAAGCAAGGGCGTGCTGTGATGCGAGCCCAATGGCGTTAGACTTCGTGGTGCAGGACTAAATGTATGAGTGCGGTGCCGAGGTGCTCGTACAACACGTTCTGTCCAGTCCATTGCGCTACTAAATTCATTTACCTTCCAAGTCCGCTCGAATGTGTGATCGAGCACTGGAACAGACCCCCCCGCCAAGTCAATGTAAATAATGCTCTCAAGTGGCATGTAGCTGCCAGCCCATGCGGCCACAGCTACCAATACGACACGGGTGGCTCCGTGTGCCTTTGTTCTTTGATTCCGGCGCTGTAGCCTTGACACAACTGCGATGCACTACATCATGAACCCAATGCTAAGGTCTTATTTAATAGCCGCTCTAAGCTGCAACCGATTTACCCCCTGTACTAAGCAGGAAAGCCTCGCATTCAACATGATGTATATTGATATTGTACAGGATTTGCCGTGCGGGCGCATCTCAGAAGTGATGGCTTCGGCGCTCGTGACGGTGGTCGTGCTGATTGTGGGGGCTGCCTACCTGCACGTAGGTGGTCTCAGTGACGGTCTCACCCTCTTCCATGCGCTCCGAGCGATGGTCGCGGTGGTGGTGCCGCTCCGTCATTTCAATTTCGTCGTGCGAGTGCGATCGTGACCGCGATTTGTTGTGCGACTTGGTGTACGACTTGGTGTGCGACTTGTGGCTTGCCGAGTCGGAATCCGAGTAGCGCGACAAGTGGTGGTGTGCGTACAATTCATGGTGACCATTTTTGTGCGTCTCGTGATGGTCTTCCTTCTTGACGACAACTGGATCGACGCCCGTGACGGCGAACTGAATGCCAATCCCAGCCACCCAGAGCACAAGAGTCGCCGTCAAATAGCCCCACCAGGCAGACGGGATTTCGTACTCCCATGGTCCGTTGGCGAATTCTTGCTTCCGAGGCAAGTCGACGACGCTGGGGTATCGCCCGGAGAAGTACCCAATGCCCCACACTGTCATTGTGCCTCCCACGAGACTCGTGGACACAATCTGCAGCGGCTTACCACCCAGCACGGTGATGGCGGCGAATACAACGCCCCACGAGGCAACATTGATGTACAGCGCTCCGTTTGGGTTGGAGGGCCAGTATTTGTACGCGAATGTAATGTGTTGCAGCGCAGCGAAGGCCGACCCGGCGCTGAGTCCAATGATAAAATTGCCAACTTGGGTGAGGAGGAGACTCAGAACGCCGATGAGGATCGCACCGATGATGAACGCCACCCACGTCGCCGTGACAATGTACGTCTGGTTGGCAAAGATGATCAGTGCAAGCACGTAGAGAGCCAAGCCGCCAAAGGCAAAGCCGCACAGAAGTGCCGAAACCTGCAGCAGCTTGTAGCCAACAAAAGCAAGGACAAGACCGGCGGGAATAGCAAAGCCGGCGAGAAGCCCGCCCCAAATGTGCGAGTGGTGGTAGTTGAGGAGCAAATCCAAGCGTGAATCCGGGTTCGACGGGGCCGGCGACGGTGTTGCCGGAGCCCGCATGCTCACAGTGCGAACGACGTACTCAAGCACAAGGTTCACGGCGGTGGTGTCCGTATCGGCGGCGGCGAACGCCAAGACAGCGAGCAGCACCGTGGCGCACGCAGTCAAAAGCTGTGGCATTAGCGAACGTATTGGATTCTGGCGGTCGCCGTCGATTCCTCGCCTCCAAGAGATTCCCGCGTGCGCGTCCTCTGCATACCCCCCGCTTGCTGGTGATTGGGCAATCGACTATAAACGCACCAATCGAGGCCCAGGGTTGATTGAAAACCTTGACATGCATGCACCAGGTCGCGACCAGTTTCTACAACGGTGGAGCAAACGATGAGTCCCGAAGCAATGCCGCAGTGGCCGTCGTCACGAGTTCGTCGACCACATATAATTGTTGCATTCGCGGCTCTCTTGCCTATGTCGACTTCGCTTGTATCGCAGGTGATAAGGAGTCAGCTCGTTACCAGTGTATCAGCATCGGTAGTCATTATATTCGGCAA
Organism: Achlya hypogyna; assembly: GCA_002081595.1. Lineage (NCBI taxonomy): Eukaryota > Oomycota > Saprolegniomycetes > Saprolegniales > Achlyaceae > Achlya > Achlya hypogyna. The sequence goes on along the minus strand of JNBR01000005.1, from coordinate 6,568 downwards.
AATGTTTGTGTTTAGTGGAAGCGAGTGCATCTTGCAATGAATTCTCGCGTTGTCATGAATCTTCATGGACGTAATATACGTATAGAATACGCTTCTCGCGTCACCTATCGCGATTCCAGTAGCATCAATAAACGCATTTCCGCAATTTTTGTGCAGTTTATATGCGGCAGTAGCTCGACAAAAAGCCTTTGATCGATAGTCAAGCGAGGCTACCTCAATTGCTCCATCGTCCGATGCACAATGCGCTTGTGCGCATTGCGGTTGCACTTCAACCTGCCGATGTTCAATTATGGGGCTTTCCCAAGGTCCGATCACCTACTGACCATCCGGATGCCGCCCGAGTCTGGTCGCCCCTCTCACGACGACTCTGGCTCGTGTTCTTGTGCTCATGGGGCCGAAGGTTTCCACCGCACGTAAGCGGGACAGGCAGAGTAGTGGACGCGGCGCCAACGAGGCGTGGATCCAACGTTCTTGAACGCATCCTTGGACGCAAGCAAAAAAGTTCCAACTCGCATCCGGATAACGTGCCACTAGCGGCGAGCGGTCATTGCCGTGAGTTTGTGACGCCTGATTGTGGTGCGTCCGACCACTTTCCGATTCGGTTCACTGCCATGGAGTTAGAGTCCGCAAGCCTCATGGGGCGCAAACAAGATCTTAGCATCGCTGAGCGCCTATACCAGGTCGACCTGCAGCTGGCCGTGCGCATCTACGCTGTCTTTGGCCACTCCAAAGCGTGGCGTTTGCTCTGGGAGTTCTTTAGTCTCACCGGCGACGGCATTCTGTACCCTGCACTGCAGTACACTCATGGTGTAATGGCAGTGAGGTAGGTGGCTGCTGATCGTGCTACCGCTTCTCGCGATTGCATCGTTTGTCGGCGCTCTACGCGACATCACCGATGGCCAAAAGGCCTTTCTGTACTTCTTCTACATGTGCCAGTTCGTACGTCTAAATGGTCGATGATGATGTCTTATGAAGACTAGGTTGACATTGTGTGCATCGTGATCTTCAAGCTTATCTTTCGCCGCCAGCGCCCGCCGCACCACAAGTCGGACGACCGCTTCGTCGGCCCCGACCAGCATTCGTTTCCGTCCGGTCACGCCACGCGGTCCTGGTGCCTCGTTGCTCTTATCTTCTACCTTGCTCACTGTACTCCCATTATCTTTGCCCAGGGCTCATGTCTGCATGCACAGATTACCCGAGTACCCTCAGCGACATGCTCGGCGCCTGGAGCATTCGTTCGTTCCCGACAGCCATGATCTTTTGGGCCCTTATCATATGCTTCTCGCGTCTTGCGCTCGGTCGTCATTACCCCAGCGACATCCTTGCGGGCGGTGCCATCGGTTTCTTCCTTGAGTTCGCCATCTCGGCGGCGCTCATGCAGTACGTCTTTCCTGTCCTGCTCGCGTCCGTGGCCAAGTGAGCGTTTGTGGTCCATGTGCCGATTGCTGCGTGGTGCCAACTGCGTATAGATACCATCGACTACAATGTTATGATAATGCGAATGTCATCCATAACTACTGCGGGCTACTTGCTGTGGTGTCAAGGGCTAAAGCGAGCATGCGATCGCCGCGGGTGCCGACGAAGATGGTATCTCCCCACACGACAGGAGACGAAAAGATGTCGCCGGCGCCGCAAAACGTCGCTGTCGTAGGCGCAGCTGCGGTCAATTTCCAGACGAAGACGCGGCCATCGGTGGTGCAGACGCATACCGAGGGCTGCTTCTCCAAGTCAAACACTGCAGGAGATGCAAACACCGCGCACCCGACGTCCAGCTTCGCGATGCATTCGCCTGCATAGATGTGTGAGCACGCTACGCATTTCGATGGTTTGTATGCAGACCTGTCGCGATGGATACGCAGCGAACGACTCCGTCATGTGAGCCAAAGACGGCAACATCTCGGCCGTCGACGACGCCAAGGGAGGGCGAGCTAAAGATGGGCTACATGGCAACCGCGTGGTGACACACTGCAGGGATGGAGGATTCGTACCTTGGCCGTAAGTGCTGTCCACTGCACCGCACCTTCCAACGAGAACCCGTAGAGTGCTGCGTCTGCGCAGCCGACCAGTAGAACATTATGGACCGGACTACAGCGCAGGCTGCAAAAGACCGGTGCTGTCAACTACGAACACCAAAGAGGATGCTGACTTCTTGAGCAAATTGGCGTACGGTGTAGCTCCACAGAGGCGTGGGTTCGCCAAGAAGTAGCGCTGGCCAAGCATACGCGCGGACATCGCCCGAGAGCGACGCGCAGTACAAAACATCGGCATTAAAGGCTGGCGTCGAGAACACACTACAATCCAGTAGCAATGGGTCCGTTGATCACATTTACAAACCTCTTTGGAAACGGAATGGTGAAGAGGAGGCGCCCTGAGTTCAAGTCGAGACCATAAACGTGGTGGTCATGGGAGCCACAGACGACCGCAGCCTTCTCGGCGACAATGAGCGGTGAGCACTTGACCTGGTCTTTGGTGGCAAACTGCCACTGCACCTGGGCTGTAGGTTAGTGAGCCACTCAGTGAAAGGGTACACTACCTCGCCCGAGAAGAGATCGAGACAATAGATTCCGCCGTCGTAGCAGCCAACGACTACGCGGTAAGCACCGATGGCGGCACTCGCTTCCACTCGGTCGGGCAGCTCAATGCGCCATTTGACGCCGCCGTTCTTAGCGTTAATGCAGAGGACGTGGTGATCGTGGGAGCCGACAACAACATACGTTTCCGTCGCCGTCACTGCAAGTCGGGGCGATGCGTCGATGCACTTGCCGACTTGGACTTCCCACTGGCAACGCAACTGGGCAGGCTGCGGATCCGTTCGCTTCCGCTTTCGGCTCGGTACAGGCGACTCGCGAGGTCGCTTCGAGTGCGCGATGGTGTGCTCGAGTTGCTCGAGTGTCATACCGATCTATGCACTGCGTTTAACACCACTCAATCCAACAAATCCTGACCAGGTCCACGAGTCGAAGGTGAACACCATAGTCTGTCTGGAGAGTGTGCAAAACCATTGCCAGAGCCATCGAATGGAGCCCAAGCTCGGTGAGTGTCATTGACGGGGAGAGTTCTGAGGGCACTGGCCACTTTGCCGGTAGCAATGTCGCTAGCCATGAGGTATCGGCCCTGCTTCGAGCAGCGAAGAGTGCTGCGACTTGTTTCCTGTCAGCTTTGCCGCTCGACGTTTGCGGGAAGGCGTCCAAGGCGATGCAAAAGACGTGCGCCGGTACGGTGGGGTGGTCAATGAAGATTGTGCGAAGGAGGGCGTCTGTGTCGACGGAACCGCCATCGATGCCGACGCAGACGACGAGCGTATCGTATTGATGCCAGCCGCCGAGAGACACGACGGCAACCGCCACGACGCGCCACGGCGCAGAGACTTGTGAGAGGAACGCCCGTGCCGTGGCCTATGTGTTTTTTAGACAGGCTGCGGTGCCGCAAACGCAACGCACCTCGACAGCCTGGAGATGAACTTGAACCCCGGCGATTTTGACGAAGTCATCAAGACGCCCCGAGAGGTACAGCAGACCGCTTTGCCAAACACACACGTCACCTGTTTTGAACCAGCGCACGCCATCAACTGTCTGAAACCGAGCTTTATACTCCTCAGGTCTACCTCCGCCCAGCCCGCATAAGGAATACATCAACTCTATCGGCGCCTACCGATTCAGATACCCGAGTGCTAGACCAGCGCCCGCGACCCAAAGCTCGCCAGGTACATCGTCCGAGGTGATAATGGCACCCGAGACATCTACAAGCCTCAGCGTCGTGTTGGCGATGGCCGACCCGATGGAGACGCGGGTACAATTGGTCGTAGCAACCCAGCAGCTAACGTCGCCAGCCACCTCCGTGCTGCCTAGACGGTTTCTGTGAACATCAAGCTCCGTGGAGGGCGATAAACCGTAGAGGTTGAGCAGCCGGCATTGGGGTAGTGCTACTTGCGCACAAGTGACAAGGTCAATGTGCAGCATTTCCCCGCTGACGATGAGGTATCGGAGATCCCCGAACATCGGAAGGAGTCGTGACTGCAGTAATAACTGCAGTACACTCGGCACCAGAGTGAGCCGCGTCACGCGATGCGTCTTCATGATGTCGGCAAAGCTACTGATGTCTTCTACGATGAGCGGTGCAAAGGAGGATGCCGAAGGGACCACGAGGGTCGCGCCGCCGCAAAGCGTACCGAGAATCTCGGCCACTGCGTCGACAAACGACAGTTTAGTTTGCCGCAACACGCACTCGTTGGCAGCGAACGGGTGCGCCGCCCACATCCACGAGAGTCGGTTCCAAGTCGCACTGTAGGAGCCGATGACGCCTTTTGGCGCACCCGAGCTGCCCGACGTGAATAGAACGTACATCGCGTCATCATCAGCGAGGGTAGGGTCGGTGATGGTCGCAGCATCGTCCGACCAACTCGCCACCACGATGAGTTCGTGGAAGACTGAGGTGCGCGTCTGGGTCGCTTGAAGATCGTCAAGAAGCGCTGAAGTCGGCATGCACACCAGACAGTTGATACCTGCATCGCGAAGGAGCTTGCGATTGCGGGTCGTAGATTGGGTATCGTCTAGAGGTACAAACACCTTGTGGCCCATGATGGCCGAGCAAACGACCGCAATTTGGGCAACGCCAAATGGCAGTGCGACGGCGACGACACGACCTGGCAAAACCTTGACAAGCTTGGATGCCTCGTAGTGCAGACTGGCATATGTCACAGAGATACTTGGCCCTTCGAGCGCGATCTTGGCGGCGACGCTATCAGCCCCAGATGCGGCCCCAAATCGCTCGAACACCGCGTTGAACTTCTGCATATTGCACACCAAAGCGTACGGCTCAGCTTGCAGCCGTGGGCTTTGATTGGTCTTTTCTTTATCTCCTGAAAGGCGCTTGATGGCTGCGGCTGGCGTCGCAATCAGCTCCCGGAAAGCTCTTCCAGCGAAGGCTGCGTTCGTACCTCAATCTATATACAGCTAGGCGGATCATGGTAGCTCCATCAAGGGCCTGTCGTTATAAAGCTATAGTACGGAATGAATGAGAATGGTTTTACGGTCGACTTGTGTCGCCCGTTTACTTAAGCCGCCATTTCGACTTGACTTCCTTCTCCATGGCATTGAAAGCCTCCTTTGTGTCAGCGCGCTCGCAGTAGGCGTTGGACGGGAGCACGTGGGCGTAGACCTTAAGCAGGTCTTCGTCGTCCTTAGCGACACCTGACACGCTAAGCACTTGCGCCAAGTGCTGTTGGCTCACGAGACGATCACGGACAGATTCCGGAAGCGCGCTACGACCACGGAACTGCCGGCGCACCAGATGCGGGATGAGATCCGCCTTGATGCTGGCAATGTGCTTCTTCTCGGCGAGTAGGTCGAGGACCCAGTGGGAAAAGATGTAAACATGCGCATCATAGAGATCCGTGTGCATGTTGATGCGGGGACGGCGCTTGAGAAGCGCGCGGGGCACTTCAAGGTCGTCGTTCTCGTACACCGAATGCGATACAAACACAACGCGGTTCTCGGCGTCTACCATACCGATGCAGTCGATCATTTCCTCGTCGCGGCGCGGCTTTTCCTTCGACTTGGCACCCTTGGCAGGGGCCTCGACTACCTCTTGCTTGAGCAGCATCGTCACAGTCGCGTCGTTGATGCGGTGCAGGTCAGCCACGTTGTGAAGGACACAATCGGTAATCAAATCGCCGGCGAGGACAATGAAATCGGAGCGAATCTTGTCCGCAACGGCACGCAGCGCGTCAGCGGTTTCGGTTGCCTCGCCCTCCACGGCCACAATGTCGACGGAAATCTTGCCGTCGTACTGGCCAAGCACGTACGACTGAACGGGCTCCAGCATCTCCTTGGCCGTGACGAGAAGCACATCAGAGAAGCCCGAGTTTTCGAGAAGCGCGAGCTGGTAGTAAATGAGCGGCTTTCCGTTGACCTCGAGCAGCGGCTTGGGGGTGACCTCCGTGAGCGGGTACAGACGCACGCCCGAGCCGCCGGCCAGAATCACAGCTTGGTACTCGGCCATCTCACCAATAAATTTTTCTGCCGGCAATGCCAAGGGATACTTCTTTTGACGGCATGTTAAATAGGGTAAATAGGTCTTATGTGTTCAACGCTTTCCGAAGTCAGCAGATAGGTGGTAAAATAGGTAAAATTCCAAGTCTGCTCACTTTACGCTCATTGGTCATAAAAGGCCAATCAAATGCTGAATGATTGGTGGTCGCCCATTGGTCTAAAAGCAGCCAATTGAAGGCTCTTCGAAAATTTTCGAAGAACGATTCTAGATTCGGCGTTCCACTCGCCAGCAATGCCAACCGACAGCTTCAGACTTTCCAGAAAAGCTGGGCGCGGTCGACACCATGGCGTATATCGCCAGCACGGTCTGCGCGGTCACCCCCATGATGCACCAAGGATGCCCTCGCTGTTGACCCCAGACTGTACATTATCAACGACGTCGCGCGGCCACCACTATGATTGTTGTTGCAATTTCGTTTCACCCTTCCTAGGCTTGATACATGACCTAGAATTCCTGTATCTACAGCACGAATTTAATGCATACCACCAGTAACTATTAGGCTGCGTTTGGTTGCACT
>JNBR01001867.1:0-16870 GCA_002081595.1 Achlya hypogyna | reverse complement strand
AAAATGCAATTTATTACTTGCGAGGGATAGCCTTCTCGAAACTACTTTTAATAATGGAACTCGATATTTCATCCCAGGCTTGTATAGCTCGTTCAATGGTAGCTCGTCGTTTGTGAGCCGCTGTGTTGTGAACTGTTGCGTCTTCAACCAGAGGCGCCTGAGTTTAGCCTTGAATACCCCCATGACTCCGACGTCAAGGGGCTGAGCAACCGAGGTACAGTTGGGGGGCAACGCAACGATTTCGGATTCCACGTTTGTCCACATGTAGTCGTAACTTGCGTCGCTCACATGCTCCTTGAAGTTGTCAACCAGAAGCACCGACCCTGGCTCGAGATTGGGCCTAGTTTAAAATAAATATACACCTAGAGAAACTAAACAGTACTCAATGATGCGCTTAAGTTATAAATCCCAGCCTCTCGTGTCCATCCAAGCCCGCTTTTGGACAATATAGGCAGACTCTTTGGGGTACGTCTCCAATTCTTTCTCGTCGATAACACCTCCGACGCTTCCCCGAATAATAAACATTATCGGTAGTTTTTCACCTACCAGACTATTAGATGTGGAGATTTATAGATCGTACCATTGCTTCGAGCAGCTAATACAGCTATGAGGCGCATAGAATTCGTCTCTGCAGCCTCAATTACGGCTGGGGTACCTCGTGCCGAGTAGGCGTACTTCGGAGGGTAATCATAGTATATTCCTGTCTCGTCCGTATTCACAATAGAATCGGACGGGACGTCTGCAAAGCAACTCCAAAATTTCGTGGCAAATGCCTCCTTTTTACCCTCAAGCTCCTCCTCCGCTAGTTTCTTCGACGTGGCTTTTTTACGTGAAAAGCTATGTCGATAGATAAACTCGCGAAGAAGTCGCATGAGGGTATCCGGTGCCTTTGTTGCCACGTAATTTTGAAGCCACTCAGGTTCATCGAGTTTGATAGACTCAATAAGACGTGACACGGTCACAGCCCGAGAAGCCCGGCAGAGGTCTTTAATATACGTTAATAGACCCTATCACGCACATTAATTCGTGTTATTTATTATGTCCAACCTGGGAAAATGGGACCGATGATGGTCGCCCGCCACCGTGGCGCCGGCGGCGCGACAGGGCAACTCCGAGGGAGCGAAGCGAGGGCTCCATGGCGAGCCACGTCTTAAGCGTTGACTCGGGAATGCCGTTAGCCACATGAAAGACCGCAACGGATAATCTTCTTCCGAAGGATGTACCAGTTGCGCTTGCGCCGCAAAGCAGAAGGCATTAGATTTCAATTTAATTTACTCAGTAAAAACTGGGGCTTTTGGCATCCTTGCATGCAATCTCCACCCCCATTTCCCTCCAATAGTGTTTGGCGAACCTCCTTCGCCCACCAGATTTCGCCAATCATATTGGAATACGTGGCAGCATTATTACAAAGTACTCAGGAAGAATCTTTTTACTTTAGTATATGGTGTTGACCACCCCACGTAACCCCTACCTTGCGACATATAGGCCACAAGACCACAGTCCCTCTATTTCGTCCGTCACTGCGTATGCCAACTGGACAGCTACCCAGTTGGCAAATGCCATCTTTACAGATGAGTGTCCATTCAGCTTGAATGGGACATATGAGCGTCCACATGTCTGGCGTCGACCATGTGAATCGCTACAGCCCACACGTCTTGTACCAACGTTCAAGAGCGGTTGGCAAAAAGGTTATGGCATGGTAATCAATCGGCTGAAATAGCACCGGCTAGCTAACCATTATTTCTGGTAAGATGAAAGGCACCGATTACGTAGAGCTTCTACGTGAGCAATTGCCTGGAACTAAGGCTAAACTTGGCCTTGGAAACGGCTGTTACTTGGTCCACGACAATGCATCATTGCAAACAGCACATGTCGTGCAGACATATGTTGCCTCGCAAGCCCTTCACGTGCTTCCTCATCGTCCACAAAGCCCAGATCTTAATCCAATAGAGAACGTATGGGCATACATAAAGCGGCGAGCTTGCCAATAGCCTTCGAAGTCGGCCGCAGAGCTAGAGATGAAGATTTGGCGCGAAATTCCGGTTGAGTACATTCGAAAGGTCATTCTTCAATGCCAAGCCGCCTCAAAGCTGTTCGTAAACATCGCGGAGGTCCTACTAATGAATATTGCAAAGCTTGGTATTCTAATACTTTATCGTTTGAAATTTATGACTCGTTCAATCAGGTGTAGGCATATTTTTGAAATGGATATATATCAGTTTTAGGATCCTATCGACCACACGATATCATTTTTGTGGATACTTGGATATGCATATGTTTTTATTTATTAATGCTAGAACAGAGACAAAGTTTCGTATCAAAATTATGAGTATATATCGAGATATGCTTGAATGATGTCATCTGCGTGCACTTTACGCATATTTTTTACGCTGACTGTAGTGGTCTGTAGCGTTTTGGCAACTAAAATTAAAGATAAATTCATAAATATCGAAATACGATTAAATATCGGGAAATGCAGTACACGTTCAGTTGTAAAATTGGTTTCAACAAAGGGTCGATTTTCGACGCAAATTATTCCATCGTAATGTGTTTTTATCGATTGTATGAGCATTCTGAAACGAACGAGTAGCTGCTTAGGCCGTTCGCACATCGAGCCAAGTTGATGTGCAACTCTTTGACCGAAGTCGAGAGGTGCTCTCGACGATCTGCAACGCTGTGCTCGAACACATCTACTCGCGCTTGGGGCATCTACTCCGCTGGGATCAAGTTCGTCTCGACGAGGTGTGGATAGAGACGTGTGCCCAAGCCATCCACAGCAAGGGCCCTCCTCTCGACTCGTGCATCGGCTTCATCACACGGGACGGTTCGTGGCACCTGCCGAAACCTGGGTCCCGCCATGATGCCTACTTGTTGGAGCGGGGCGAAATTGTCCATAAGTTAAAAGAGTTACTTTGTCCTAACGGCAAACGGTATGTCATTTCCGGAGATCCCGCATACGGGGTCAATGCTGTAATTGCATTTGATTACAAGGGCGCGCACCAATCTAGACCCACTCAAAGCCGAGTTTAACAACTGCATGTGTGGTATTCGTGTCAGTGTCGAGTGGGGCTTTGGTATAGTCCGGAATCTCTGGACCTTAATAGACCACAAGGATGGGCAAAAGCTATGGGGTCAGGCTGTAGGCACGCAACATGCGGTGCCTGTTTTGTTGACAAAAGTCCATACCTGCATGAATCTGGGCAACCAAGTGTCGGACGACTTTGGTCTTCGACCACCGAGTGCTCAAGCCAACTTCCAGTCGCATCTCTTTGAACTTAGGATCGTTAGTTGTTATTAACCTTTTCGACTCACCAGTAGCACCAATACCAGAGTCTATTCTGTCTTGCTGAAGACTAACCGGTTAATCTACCCCCAGCAGCTGTATCAATGTATTTAGTGCGATTGTAAGTTTTAATGCAACAAAACGGAAATAAAGGCAATTTATTGCTTCGTTACGAAGGCTGCAAGGACTTACAGCATGCTCTGTAAAAACTCCAGCTGAGCCCCCCGCTTACGTCGCTTAAGCGCAAACCGAGCCTCGCGCTTGGCCCTGTCCAACGCCAGTCGTTGCTTGAACAGCTCCAACTTGCTGTAGGCCGTTTCTACCCCTCAGTCTTGATTTCGTTCGCCTTCGCTAAGATGTCAGCGAATGAGACCACAACTGCCGCTGTCTCATTTGCGCCACGCACTGGTCAGCGGCTAACCTTTTTTGCACGCGGGGAGACTGCGCTGTCGTCGCACTTCCTCGAGTTTTCGACCGACTTGCGCTTGATCATTGTCCTTACTGCTTCACGGATCTTGTCGTCTTGGGACTCACGTCTTTTGATCTTGAGGCTCTATCCAATCTTGAGTTCATCCTTCTGTTCTATGGCTGTCGTAATGTACGCCGTGTACGATAGAGATGGGGATTCTGTCCACCAACGGTGACCGAAACTGATACTTGCTCGCCAAGATTTCAATCGCAGGTTCCCAGGCGTGGTAGGCAGCCTTGACTGTTGCACTGGCCATGGTGGAATTGCCCTGTTGCGCATCACTGTTAGCTCCATCGCGACAGAGGATAGCCATTTTTGATGACTATCGCCACAGGAGCATACAAGGGCAGGGAAAGGCGACCCATGGTCATTCTGGAGGTAGTCGCGTCCAAGAACTTGCATAATAGGCACTTCTTCGGTACTAGCACGCTATACGACTTCACTCACGTGACTACCAAGGAGCACAGGGCTCGTGGAACGATCTGATCGTATTGAACTGGTCTCGACTGCTCGATGCCATACTGAAAGGCTCTACTCCGCAAACGTGCATGACTATCAACAAGAAGACCTAGAGTCAAAGGACCGTTCTACGAACTCGCTTGCTGTGTTCAGAGGTCATATCCCATGAATCTTTGTAGGTACTACCTCGTTGATGGTATTTAGCCGATGTGGCCGGTCTTGATGTTCTCCATCTGCGATCTGCAGACGGCCATAGAGAAGCTGTTCGCCCGCCGCCAGGAAGCCGTCCGCAAGGGTGTGAGGCGTTTCTTCGGCGTTATAAAGCAATGCTTCCAGTTTTGGCACAGCCTTGCAAACTCCGGAACGTGAAGGAGGTTGTACAACATGGATTTTGATGGCGAAGCCACCTCCCCGAACGCAAACAACTACCTCTTCGAGGACCACTTGGTCACGGCACCAGGCCCATCACAGGAGCACGATTACAGCCCACGCTTAAGGCCATCGAAGACACCAACAGTGGAAAGTAACGAAGGCGTGATCTCATGGAGCAGTGGGTCTACTACAAAGACAGACAAGACTAGATTATGTCAACATTGTGCAAGCTTTTGAATTGAAAGTTATCGAATTGATTGTCATTAACAGCATCAAAACTCTTAATGAATCTCAACTCACTATAGCTGCCGTCTTCGTCGTCGCTGTCGTCATCGTCGTCACTCGAGTCGTTGTCCGATGCAGCAGACTACGCTGCATTCTCTTGTATTGAAGCTGGCACGGGATGCACGGGGCTGATGGGACGAGTCGACTTGGTAAGCATTTTATTGATCGCGGTCAGGCGCCGTTGGCGCATTAGCGCGAAGAACTCTTTGGCCTCGACTGTGTTCGGGTCTTGCGCCATGAGCGCAAAGTATTGCTTCTCCCGCCTAGTCATGCCTCGGCCGCTTGAGCTGCAGCTTGGCTTCAAGGACGTCGTTCTTGCACTCTGATGTAAGTGATTTTCCGCCTTGTCGGCCTCCTTTTTTTCGGTCTTGGCTTTCTTGGTGCCAATAGCACGATCGACGCCGGTCGTCGTTGGTGCGTCGTCGCCTGCTGGCCGCTTCGTTGTCGGTACCGACGACTTAGCCGATACGGACAGGATCGCCAGCACCCCGCGACATCGAGCGAACCCGAGGCACCTTAGCACTCGTTGTACTCGAGCACGCAGCGCTCGACAATGAATGTTTCGTTGTCACGAGAACGAGGGTTATCGAGCGTACACCGCGCTATTCCACTGGACTTTGGCCCTTGGTGCCGTACTTCTACCAGTGTGGCTTGACGGTCGGCAGCGTACGTTTTGCTGAGTCGCCTGCGTTCGCGGGCAAGGACTTAAGCCTATCGTAATTGACGCGCGCGGTAGGATGGTCTCGAGCGTTTGGCCTGCCCCAACCGATCTCCGTTTTGTCGCCCGTTCAGCTCTGAGTGATGCCTTTACCGCCAACAACAGTAGTCGGACTTAAGTCTGTTTACTGCAAATTGATGTGTCTCGTAGGCAAGCACAATTCGGTCGGAGCTCACAAGCAAGCAAGTGTTTCTTACAACGACGGGTCTACGTGCAATGATCTGTTGGGACCAATAGTTTCTGACCTTGACACTTTGACGGCAATTATTGTCTCTCTGACGACGGCAGCAGCTCCAGACCGCACCATGAATTAGCACGGGCATCCGCCCGGGTTGACTGCGACGGCTTGTCAACCGTTGACCAGTAAGCTCATTTTGAAGTATTGGGTGCTTTAACGACACTTTCCATCGCGGGGCTCTTTTAGGCCTCGAAAGGGTGCTTGTTGTGTTTGAAGGCCAAAAAGGTTTGCAATATCCAGACTAAACTTTGGCTGAACTCCACAAGAAGATCTGGCGACGCAAATGCGTAGTACAACTCACTTTATCGCCGCTGGATAAAATTCGACGTATCCTCACCCTGGAAAAAATACACTCGGCATAAGAAGAATACTTTTGATGGCAAATACATACCGAAATTTAAGAAAAATAAATTAAAATGTAATGCCCCAATTTTTTACTTCGAGAAAAGTGTGATTTGGCCTGTCGCCTTCGAGGTGTTGAAAGTAGATGTGGTTGCTCTAATATGCAACACGAAAATGCACCCTTCATCCCCACTGACGGCCGCCTTGCTGGCAGGCAGTCCAGACACAAGCGAAAAGTAATTTATAAGTAAAACTACTCTTTGGTCTCTCTTCAATTCGATCTGGACAATTGTGTTGCTCGTATTTCAGGGCGAGAACCTAGGGATGGTAGTCGACGATGGATCCCGAGTCGATTTCGCCTTGAAACAAAGGGATAACGTCCAGCATGGCCTTGGATCACCTGCACTGCACGTTTGAGAGTGTAGCCGGCGCCTTGAACGAAGAACCCGATGCTCTCTATTTCGCATACACTTCAACCTTGACGGTGACTTAGACCATCTTTTTTGTCAGCACTTAGATGCCACCCCAGTCGCATGGGATTTGTCCCGTGCAGTTCCTATTTTTGGTGAGACGAGCCATCCTTGAACATACGAACCGTTCGCCGTCTGTGTCAACTCGCGTTTGATTCAACCTGCAGTAGCATTGCGCAGCACCTTGCGTACCGTTTTGGTCTTGTCCTTGGGTATGTTCTGGGTGACGTTGACTGGGGTCTTGATCTTGACGGAGGCAATCCTGACGAAGATACTCTTCTCGTCCGCAATGCATCAAGTGCACTCCGCTTTGATGTGCGTTCTGCCATAGCCGTCGGGCTTGTGGTAGTCAGTCGGTGCACTGCGTCTTGCGCCCCGCAGCCGGCGGCGCCATTTATGTCTTATTGTCGCCGTGCACGTTATTGACAGCGACTTGGTTTTGGCTGTAAAGTCTTAGCCCTTGTGGCCGTTTCCTTTCGAATGCTCGTCGTTCCGGCTATCTCGTCCCACGTCTTGTCGGCTAAAACCTGCTTGGGGAGCTGCGGCACCGTCGACCGTGAAGCCTTTTTTAGTTAGGTGCACGTCGAAGCAGAAGTACTTCGTGAGGAGCAGAGATCACCACGAACGTGACCTGGTAGCCCTGGATAATCGACTCCAACGAGATATCCTTGATCTTGAGCTCCAGACTCTAGATCAAGTCGAGGAAATTAACGCGGACGCTTGGGGCACGATGCAAACCAGCAACCCGCTTAGGTACGACTCCTGCCACAAAAGGTAGAATGAGCGCTAGACAACATCCATCTTGAGGAACGACTCGTAGGTAGGCGAGGCCTCAAGTGGCACGTCGTCGAACCTGAGGTGGGGTCGATCTTACAGTCGACGCTGTTGTTGGCATGACAGCGATAAACATTGGGGTGCAATACATATTAGTTGTTAGCGGTGTGCAGCTAATCGAGAAAGGCTCTAGCCGGTGGCTGAGCTCTCCAGTTTTCGAGTGAGGATGCTGCCAAGCCTTAAAACTTCTTCATTTCGGCCGACATCTACGTAGGGAATCCAGTTTTCAGTAAAGACATAATGAAGGTCACTCAAAGAGCTGAAGGGCAACAAAACGGTGATCGACACGCGCTTGACAACTGCAACGAGGGGTTCGTGTGATTGGCAGCGGCGCATTTCAGTTTATAACAGATCCGTTGGCGGGCCCGTCGTTACTGTGTGTTGGCGACAGTTGTTGAGCAAGAGGTTTGGTGTCGTTCAGTAACTCCTGAGTTTGAGTCCCTATTGAGTCCGTTCAGCGACAGTATAACGACATCAAAGTTCGCGCTGTACCCTTTTTACTCGCACTAAATCGGATGCCTTCTAAGGACATCCATCAAAAGATTGTTATAAGTCGTTTGGCACTCCTGAGAAGAAGGATCGTAATAGATGCCTACCTCCATTTTTGCAATGTACGAAGTCAAGTCGATGCAAGCAAATTCACGCTTCCACTGTCGCACGTATAAAGATGTGGGCAGTGTGAGTATCACCTGCTATAGATGTGAACTAAACTAAACAGTACCAAAGTGTGTGGTATGCTTGTTTTTTATCAAGGCCAGGGGTGTTGCTTCAAATGAGAAACAACGGAGGAAGAACAGCGTGTTCAAATCAAAATTCTGCGCAAAGCCCTCGGCGACAAATTCACTCACTCTCGGGCACAATCAAAACGAAATAACGTACAAAGAGCTGCTGACACCATGAGCAGTTTATTTGTGATGCGAATATCGCGGTTGAGGCTAGCTGACAACTAATTGCTTGTCCATGTGGACGAGCTCGAGATAGAGCTCGCTATGGAGCACTGATTGGTTGGCTTCTGCAACTTGATAACGACATGTTAGCGACTTCAATCAGAGCAACTTTAACCCGCATGCCTCACTGTCGATGAAGTGCTTTCACGGTGAAATTTCCCAATGTTTCATCATACGAGATTAGTGTAAAACGTGACCTTAATAGTACACGACAGTCGAAGAAAATAAGAAAAGTTCTTGAATTGGGTAGACGGTCATGGGCGCAGACACTGCGGCAGTGTACAACTCAGACTGGACTCATCTTAATATATCACGGGCTTCAGTACTAAATCAGAGGAAGCTGGGCGTAGCTATCGAGTAGGGCACATTATTGGGAAATGTCCTCGAGTCTTTTAACTATAAGATGTGTTTCTTTCGTCCCATTACAAATGGAAGGGCCGGGGTTCAATCGGATCATTTTGCCAACCTAATAATCTACCCTTAGGTTTTTATTTCGATCGCAAAAAATCAAATGATGGGAATAGAATGTTAGGTGGTGTCGAGAGCATTTCGACATTGTAGCCAAAAAGCACAAACTGAACAACGAACTGTGGCAGGACAATTTCAAGCATCCTAAAGTTCGAGCTACAGGCTACCTTGCGCGGTGAGCAACGTTGCAATGCATCATAATGCCTCAGAATACGCCATATATCTACCGCAAATAGAATTGCGGAAACGAGCCACTCAAGACCGATATGTACATGTATGTATACGCCCAAGTGTGGTGCACTGGCGCCGAGGCGCATGATCTGCGGAATCTCAAGTGCGGCGACCATACGGAAAGAATTAAGCACACAACGGCTAACGAAAGAACAACGGTCAACCTATTTGACGACCTCTATATATTAAAAATCACCCTTGTGCCGGCGGGTCGATTCGGCATTTTTAAAGTACTACTTCGTCCGACTATACAGACACGTTTTGGCTCCCTCCGACAACACGAACCCCAACCTGTGATAGGGAGGGAAGTAACAAACAGAAGTAATTGGTAGATATTATTTCGCGATGGAGACACATTTGGACAAGACCAATGCTACTCGTCGTCCCCAGCAGCCAGTAGAACGAGCTTTTTCACCGTGACTGCCTTCGTGGAGCAGTGCACAACTAGCGGCAAAGCACCCATACTATTCCTGCTCTTACCCTTTTTCATGAGGGAAATTGATGTCGTTGCCGCCGCCAAAGAGCAAAAATTGTTTCATGCATACAGCCAAAGTGCAAAATATATTCTCAAGGGTATGTCTACCCAATTCCAAAACGACATTTCTACCGCACTAAATAATTTTTAGATAGATTCTGTCTTCTTTTGCTGTTGCAAGGCTTCTTTTGCTGTAGAATAGCACAAGTCAAGCACATTAAGGTTGAGGCAACATAAGCGGCTTGGGCATCCAGTTCTCGTGACACGCTTCTCACGAACTGAAGACATGATAGGTAGAAATAACATCGACATGTTGTTGAATTATCTTATACGTGTATCAGATATGTCGTCGTGTTGCAACAGAACGAACCCAGCAATTGTGGCCGCCACTTGCAAGCACACATGCAACCTGGGCAATCCTGCACCCGGGCGACGAAGCTGCGACTTCTTCAGATGTGTGATCTTATACTGAGTATCACCGAGGCAATGGAAGAGCGGGTCGTGGTGACTGTGGTACTGCCATCTGGGTGCGAGGACGTCCATATGGACTTAAACCCAGATGGCACAAAGGCTACCGTCACGATGGCCTGGCCTCGTGAGATGGTCAACGTCGATGAGCTCTTCGCCCAAGAACTCAAGGCTAAGAAGATGTTGCCTTACCATCCTCTTATAATGGCACCATGTCTCAGTACACCGATGTATTAGACAGAATTCCCAGTACTAGTGTCATTATTAAGCTACCAGTGCCAGTCGTGCCTGGACAGCCTATTGAAAAGTGGGTCCATTTTAGCGAGAGCACAGGCGCAATGGTTCTCATCGCTACAATGTAGTCGAAAAATATCGCGTTTATCGCGACGACGGCAACGAAGCTCTTGAGCAACTTTAATTCATTCGCGAAATAAATAGTTTGATATTGCGCTCAAATGATTTAATAACTTCCATCATATTTACTATTTCCATCACATATTACACGTGTTATATATTGTAATATATTGAATTCCCGCATCCCCACGCGACATAGCTGGGGTAATACTACTCGACCTCGCCGACGTCGTGGCCGACGGCAAGCCCAAGCACAGATATTTCATTGAACATCGTGGCCGAGAGACACGGCGTCGGCGGCACAGTCACGGCAACACGGTCCACAGCCAGTATGTCCTCGCGGCGATCGCCGCCCTCGTCTTGGACACCGACGCACTCTTCCGCCGTCTCGAGCCCAAGCGCAAGGGTCGCTGCGGGCGCAAGCCGCGGCCAGCCGAAGATACCGAGCGCCGCATCGCCGCATCGCCGCGCTCAAGCCTGAGACCAAGCAGTCGTACCTATACCTAGAGACCGTATTTTTTACGTGGTGTTCATGCATGGGGTGTGATATGTCGCAGTTATCACACCGGGGTTGACAAAAGTTGTCGGGTCGTCATCATCGAGCTCTCCAGTGTCGGAGGCCATGTCATCCACTTTATCCTCGTCGGCCGCATGCCCGCGGCGCAGAGCAGAAGCAGCTTCCGCTGCTCTTTGCGGTAACACTACAGTATTGCATGTGAGATATGTGTTTTTCACCAAAATACGGTGTGAAAATGGCAAACGTACAGTGGGAGCCCAAGAGAGCAGCTGTACGGCGAAAATGCGTGCGAAAGTTGACCAATTTGAACTGCTTGAAAATTGGATGCAGCTCGTACGTTTCCTTGGGCTACATACTGACGGTAATGTGACCTTGATTGATAAGGTTCTCGAATACAATCTGGGCTTCACACGGCGGGGTCACTTTCCACACGGGCATGACAAATTTAAATGTGTACATATTTAATCGTTGAGGGGAAAGGTTCACGTTATTTACGCAGAAAAAAGAATTACAATGCGAAAACTATATTATCCGGATTACGTTATTCTTTTGGCGTAAACGACATAAATGGGGAACGTAATTGAAGCCACGAATTTTACAATTTCACACAAAATTGCAACTTTAAGCGACGATTTCTCATCCCGTAGAAGCACATGTGCTAGATAATCGACTGAAGTTTTGATACATATTTTCATCTTTTTCTGACGAAACTTAGTTAAAGAGAAACACGCGTAAACAGAATCGTATTTTTTGAAAAATGAGCACATGTGACGCCAGTATTTTAATCCTGAACGCAATTCTCAATATACATAGGTTCTCGTGCAAGCGATGAAGCGCAGAGCTATCGTCTGATGCTTTTAGAATTCTCTCGTGGTTGAAATTGCTCCTGTTATGACCATTCAAAGTTGGTCTAACATAGGTCAATATGCAATGTAAATAAAGACGTCAACCAAAAGTTAATTATTCCGGATAAAGAGTCATTTTATTTGCGAAATGTATTAAATTACTAAATATCACATATAACTACAAATGATCGAATTTAGCGCAAAGTAGTGGAACACTTTTCAATAATGGTGTTCTCTGACACTTTCTGGACCCTTGGTCTCGGTATTGCCCAGCACGACCCAAACCACAGCACCCTAACTGGCATGCGCCGGTTCCGGTGCAATTTTGTTAGGTAAATTGGGATGCTAGACGAGTCGGCACCAAATATGGTGAAACTGTCGCTGTGTCCCTTGATGGAACCGATTTTCGGATCCAGGAGCCCACTCCGTTCGACAAAAAGTGGTATTCCCACAAGTTCAAGGGGCCTGGGGTGCGCTATGAAGTCGGGCTATCAATAGCTACAGGTCACATCGTCTGGATTATGGAGGGGTTCCATGTGGCCATTGGCCGGATATAACATTAGCCCGCCACGCTTTTGTCTACATGTTAGGCAAAGGCGAAAAAGCGTTGGCTGATAAAGGGTCCCCAAGACTCCCGTTACTTTCGGTACCCTGATGATGGCGGCATCATTTCAAACCGTCGGCAGAAAGCCATCATGGCCCGCCATGAAACGGTTAATCGTCGTTACAAACAATTTCGTGTTTTAGGGTTCAAACTTGCAAATTCTATTTGAGGACTCACATACAACGTATTAAATGTATTAACTTTCATTGGCTTACTTGCATTGAGCCACTGTCATGTACGTCATTTGTGATCGATTTCATTGTCCCTTTCTTAAGCTCGCTCCCCTTGCTTCTTGCCCCAATTGCCTTCACTTGTTCGTGATGACAGTTTCGCGACCACACAAATATCAACAAGCGTGTAAGTCCGTCGAAAACGTCATTAAATATCATTCGAGCTCATCACACACATGACCCAAGCGACACCCGGAGACGTCGCGCAGCAGATTTTGTCATTTAACAGTCCATAGCATTTAGAATGCGCCTTTTGGGTGTCATCATCACGTCAACGCTCCGATATTTTGCCGCTTAGGCAACAAGTGTTCGAAGTGCCATGGTGGAAATATTTGAAGATAATGAAGAAGCTGTGACGGACGTGCAATCAGCGTAGCCAGAACACATTGCTAACTCCGACGAAGGTTTCCCAGTTGTTGTTCACCACTTTTTTGCATAGAACACCATGGGGAATAGCAGGCAGCGACCATTATCCTCGTCTCGACTCAGTGCAGTTAGACCCGTTCTATCATTCAGCTCCTTAAGATCAGCAAGCGGTCCGATCATCGCAACGGCTACAAAGAAGTGGTCCAACTTAATCATAAGGTTGACTAGATGACAAACGCCATGTACACATCGGGTGTAATGGAGAACTTGCTATGGATAAAATCCAATTGAACTCTCACTCACACGGTGAGATCAAGCCGTACACTACTGCAGGTTTGGGCTAAGCAAAAAAATGGATAAGGTAAGGCATCAAATGCTCGGTCGACAGCAATTACTAAGTTGTCGTCATTTTACCCAATAGCGCATTGCTATTTCAAACCCCGGAGTTGTTATTGGTTCGTCCATGACTGAAATATAATTCGCAGTTACTTTGAGCCTCGTATTATTATTAGACACTTGGCAGCCTATTTTTTTGTTTTCGCCATCCCCATTTAAAAAGCAGGCCAGTGTCGTCGAGCCATTTCAAGGCTGGCTCAAGGGCCACTCAACAAATTTACCCATGGTTGCAAATGGGAGAGCTCCAAACGAGCAAAAAATCATGGCAACCGTGACTCGCGTCCTAGACGGCGAGCCCCTCGTCGGCGTCGCGGAGACGTCAACTTTGTCGCGCATTTTCAACCAACTGCTCTGCGCTATTGTCACGAACAAGGTCAGCCCGCGCGACATCTAAAATATAGATGAGACTAGCTACGAATTTACGATTAAATCAAGAAAGGTCGTTGCCGTCCGAGGTTCTCCTCAAGTTTGGAAAGAAGAGTCCAAGACGGTCTGTCATCTGACGATCATTGCCGCAGTCGCGGCATGGGCGAGGCCATGCAGCCGGCCTTTGTCCTATCTGGTGTATCTGTGGACCGCACACGTTTCAAAATTATTTCTCTTCAAATACAGAGTTAAGAGTTTTACAACGACCGAGAAATTCAAACCGGCCAAAAGGCAGCTACGAGAATATTTTTTTTCAAAATCACGGAGCGAATCCAATTGTATAGCATGAAGGCGTTAAAAATCCGCCTGCAATTTTAAAACCTCATGATGTGATTGGTTTCAGGTTGGCCACGCGGTCGCCGAATTCTTCGCAATCAAAGCTCACATGTCGCAAACAACCAAGTAATTGATGCCTTCCCATACAAATTTTGTATGGCTAGCTCGACAGTTTTGCCTAAACCACCGGTACAGTGGCGGATGAAATTTAAGGGTTCATTGTGATCGGATAGAGCCAAAATAAGCAAAAGTCATTGGCTTCCTTTCGTATTTGATATAACAGCAAGCCTACCAGAAACAGAGCTCCCTTATCTGATGCGTACACTCGTACCTGGGTTCATTGTTTACAACCCGTTCCGAGCAGTACTCAGAATGGGAACAGCCAATCCAAAAAATCGCGTTTCATCTCGTTCTCGCGCCAGAGCTTCCCCCCCCGCGACCTCCGAGATGTCATTCTATCCCTTCTACAATGTAGAAACAGACCAGGAACCAGCGAAATAATTGGTTAAAAATCAATGTGTCCTCCACCAATCAAATGGCGTCGCATTTTCACCGCAACACAACCGAACGCGACATGGTACTCGCTGCAATCGCTGTCGTACTCGTCATAGTCGACGGGCGCAGCGTCCGCGGGCCTATCAAGAAGTACATTGTGGTGCCAAGCAACACCTGGCCCATCATGAAGTTTACGCCACATCTCGGGGCGTGGTTTGTGCGCCATCTCCGGTGCACCCGCGCCACGTTCACCCGCGATACCAATAACGTCGAAACGGTCTGGGACCGCATGTACCCGCCTCTTCACCGCAACAACTCGTTTGACATCCACGATCGTGTCGCGTGCGCACTGCACTACCTGACGCATTCCGACGAGTACGAGCAGACGGCAGCGTTGTTTGGCATCTCGAAGACCAGAGCTTTCGAGTATTTTCATGAAGTACATTCGGCGGATGCAGACTGGGAAGCCGTTCGGGTGGGCTTCTCCAATGCATATGGAGCTATTGATGGGATTACAGTGCAACGCATTAAGGACTTTACAGGATCGTATTGTCGGAAGGGCTTTTCGCATTTAAAATGCAAGATCCACAGTAGTTCCAGGATGACTGTGGAACGAGCGTTTGGTCGATGGAAAAACAAGTCCTGTGCTTCAAATCTGAGCTTCTCCAGCACCAACCCACTGGCATAGCAAGACTCATCAAAGTAACTTTAGTTTGTCATAATTTGTTCATTGAATACGACTATGACTCGGGGTTTAGGAACTTGAGGTGTATCCTGGTTGGATGCATATTGGTGGAGATCTGGTCCAGACGAGGATCTCACAGTGGTCGACAGAAACGAGTTGATGTGCCCAGTTTGTCATCCATTTCTGAAGGTCCAATTGATATTCATGCCTATTAAAATTCTATATTTGAACGACAGCAATTTTTTTGTTTGTAAGACGTATCGAGATTCAAAGAAGTATGTAACATGACCATGCACTAAAAGTCGACGTCATCATATAGCTGGTATCAGAATCAATTCCACTTTCAGTGTTGCCGCTGGCTGTCTCGTTGCAAGGGCTATCCGCAGCATCGTCGAAGTCTAGTTTGTTGTGGAAGTCGTAGAGTAGCTTGGTTGCATGGTCGATGTGTTTGTCGATGGACGAGCCATCCAATGCAGCAAACGCCGCATCGAGGCGCTGTCCACCTTGGAACGTCGTGTTCAGATCGTACTGCATACCAACCACACCCTTCACCTGAGACCAAACAGTCTCGATGGGCTGAAGTTCCAAGTGGTTGGGAGCCGTGTGCACTAATGTATGTCCCCATTCCCGTGCAATCTGCACAACGAGTGGCTCAACATAGCGTGGAACATGGTCTTTAATCAGGGCCTACATAGTGGGTCGCAGATCAAGGGGACTGACCGGTAGTTCATACTCGAGACAGGCTAGGTACAGCAGCTCCTTAGGCCATGACCCTTTTGGGGTTCTATCGGGCTTGCCTTTGTGGTATTTTGCATTATCCCTTACCAAAATGACCCCTGACAAGCCAACTGACTCCACCTCGTCCATTAATGTCTTGAACCAACCGACAGAATAATCGTGGTTGAACAATGAATGGTAGTCAGCTACAGTTTTCCCATTACTCTTGCCCCCCTCTCAAATATATCAAGGCCAAAGAGTTGTGCCTCAAAAATACCAGTCGTGCGCATAATACCCGCAATAAAGCAGTAACGACAACCTTTGTGATTTTCTTTAGGAACTCGTTCCAAATCTGCAGGGTCATATAGACTATCCTGATGACGGTTGCAATGATGATGCACGAAGCTTTTATCTAAATATACGACTGGATTTGGATGCTCGGCCTTCGTGAGAGGCACCATTCGGGGAACATACTCGTTCCGAGCCAATGTATGAGCTGTGGATAGACGAATGCCTTGCTTACGTTTCTCTCGTTCGTACCCATGCTTAAGTAGAAATCTTCGAACTCCACGACGACATGTTGCCTTGCTATCGCAATTTCAGAATTATAAGAAACTAGAACAGCGTTGACGAGAAGCGCCATGTTATCTTTCGACACCGTTCCGGTACGAGTGAGGGGGCGCTCACGAATGAAACTTTGAATTAATGCCCTCTTTGCCGGGGTGTCTGGCGCGCGTGGTCTGTGGTTGGCAGCCGGAAGCGTCGCGGCGACGGTTCCGTGAGCTTTGAACTCGTTCCACACGCCGGTCACGATGGGGAGTGATCGGCCGACGATCTTGGCGATGGCTTGAGCAGCGCCTCGAGTTTCGGACGAGCGCATACAGTCGAACTTGCCTATAT
>JNBR01001865.1:0-17813 GCA_002081595.1 Achlya hypogyna | reverse complement strand
CTACTGGTGGTTTACGTTAGACCGAAATTCGGGAGGTCATTAATTCATTTTAGCCTCATTTGATTTTTGTATTGAAAAAACCAACATGATGAACCCAAATCAAATGTTTGTTTGGCATACTGTTTCAATCAAGCCTTTTTGAGTTTGTTGTGAATTTTCCCATACCTCTGCGGCTCACAGCCACTCAAACATACATTTGGCGATCGTCACGATGCATAAACTAGAACGTTTGAAAGCGCGGTTCTGCAAGGCTCACAGCTCAACAGGTAGCGACGGCTTCGAGAGTATCAAGTGTCGAGTGTGCTGCAAGTGTTCACGAAGCTGACCCGCGAGCGCAAGTACGACCCAGTCAAGTATGAACGCCACAAAGAGCCCGCCAGGCCACGGCCGTGATTTCGCTCGGTGTGGCAACATTCGTGCAAAATTTCCACGATCAAGGCAACGCACAAATCTTTACATATGTGTCCAACACTCTGACCGCCGGGAGTGGGAGAACCACGTGCAGTGCAAGATCACCAAGGTTGGCGAACGCCTCTACCTGGACAAGGCTACGCAATGGGCAAACCAGGTCGGCCACAACGACTACGATGGCGAGAAAGATCTCGCCATGGCGACGTACGTCTATGGGCGCGTGTCGGTGCCTCTCCTGATGTACATCGAAATCTCCCGAGCCGACCTTGAGATCCCCGGGCGCACTACATCTACGAACGCGTATGGCAAGTTTTCGCTGACTAGCTGCCGACGGACAAGCTCGATATCCGCCACCTGCTAGCTACGCTCAAGATCGACTTGCCAATCAACTACGACGCCTAGGCCGACCGCTTTTTCAAGCTTTGTGAACACGCGGCCGAGGCCGGCGACACGACGCTCGACGTCGGCGCCGCTTTGAGATCCTCTTCAAGCTCCCACTGTAGTTTATTGCCGTCGTGGACAAGATCCTTGAGGCGAGAACGTGCCAAAGTATCAGACGACCAAGCAGATCAGCGACCGTGTCCGTGCCGTCACGATTCATTAGCGCCACTTGCTGAAGAACAATGACGGCATGGTCGGTTACCAAGGCGACGCTGCCTTCAACGCCAGCAGCATCAACCGCTGCTTCTACTGTGGCCGCACAGGACATGTGGTTAGCGAATGTCGCACCTAGCAGCTCGCCCGGATCCGGCCTACGGATGGCTGCAGCTCACCCAACAAAACCAACCTGAGCTGATGTTCGGTCAGCATACCACCTTTGGTCAACGACCTTCTTTTGACACCCGGGGCGATCGCAACAGGCACCGCCAAGGGCAGCGCTCGGTCTACAACGGCGACTACCGCCGCGACCAGGCCAACAACATGATGGACGGCTACCGTACGTTTGACCTGTTTGAACATACATGACTTTGTTGATATCTCTAGAACTACAACGAATTTGAAAAATCCGAGATGTACAAACGTCGCGCAATTGTCATGCGCGTCGTTTGTGCATCTCGGATATCCTTATTTCACCTCCATCCAGGAATTACAGGCGGTGAAAGTGCAGCGTCGAAGAGAATTTGTCGAAATTCGAAGCAGAGCAGCTTGGGTGCGAAAAAAATCATAACCTGAACAAGTTATTTGTTTAAGGTAAAAAAATGACCCGAAGAATTTTTAAAAATCGTCTGAAGCCTAAATAAAAATGACGTGTGGCTGGCGACCTGTCGATTTCATTTGTGCCGCGCCCTCTACGACCATGGTGTTTGTGTCGGGTCAACCCCCGAAAAGAAACGGACGTACCGGTTCCAGAATGATCCGACAAGCGCGCAAAGGCGCGTACAAGAAGGCAAGGCCCGCGGTTATCTTCCGCGAGGCAGATCATCGTGGCGCTGATGAGAGCAATGAACTCTCGGAGCCGTGGATCACCCCTATTGTGGAATCGCCCTGTGTTGCAGAAACATCAATTGCTGACACTTCTACTGCTAATGCAATTGGTGGAACGTCTCTTTCGGGCTTTGATATTGCACCGATAAGGACGTTATCAAATCGTTCTCGTCGAATTGCAATTGCATATTTCTACGTCAATGTACTCGATGCACCAGCTCCAAGTAATTGGAGGACAAAGGCAGGCCAGTCGGGTACGGGTACTGTAGCGCTTATTGCTGCTACTTTCAAAATGAACAACTCGTCTGGCACAATTCGAAAAGTTTTGCAACGCGTACAATATTGCATTGAGCAGAATATCGAATATGTTGGTGATCTTATGCCAACCCTCCGGTCGCATCGTTCTCGACGTATACTCGATATTAACTCGGTTGAAGCCCAAATACTGGCAGACACCATGCAATTAGGACTAGGGCTGCGCGAAGCCACACATATAATCAATGAGTTCCGATCCACCAAGCACCAAACACATGTGTCTGTGTCCGCTGTCCGCAATTTGCACCGTGCCCTTGATCCTACAGTTTCGCCCATTGCCAAGCACAAGCAAGGTAGTTCCGACAAGGGATCACCGTGGGCCAAGGCTCGGTACAACAGGACGAAGCAGCTCGCAATCCGACTTGGCATCTACAAGTGGGACGCCGCCACAGAAGGCCATGCCCATCGGCCTTCCTCCTTGACAACCTCACACCCCTCGAGGCCAGCCAGATTGTCCACTGGGACGAGTGTCTCACGACTCAAGTTGTGGGGTTTTCCCCAGTCCGGCCAAACCCGTGTGCATACCAGTACACTCGCGATGCCACGGGCCGACTCGACCCCGACGGAGAGCTGGTCGACACCCAGGCGGAGACGCACCTTAAGTTTCCGCTTGAGTCGCGCGCAAGCTTCGGTTGTGCTGCTGTCAAGCTTCAGACTGGAGAGATTGAAGGCCGCCGGTGTAAATCTTACTTTTACAGCAAAAAGTGGATTTTGACACACGAAGATTGGACCACAAGAGTACACGGCGAGCTCGAGCGAGAGCGGCGAGAAGAATCCGTAGCAAAGTGGGTCACAGGGCAGCGCGACATTAAGCAGTCGGGTATTTTCACTGAAGATAAAGTCGAGCTTGTCGACGGTATTGGTGCAGCATTTGGCCAGCGCTTACGTGCTGCCGGGTTTGCGACAGTTGGTGCCCTCGCGACCGCTCCTGCCAACAGCGTTGACGCCCTCGCCAACTCCTATTATCCTAATGAGGTTTTGTTCACTATATGATTGTATGCAAGCAGGTGTATTACAATGTATTCCTATATTTTTACTAGAAAAACACACCGCGGAAAACTGGTGCGCGGTTTTGCTCGAAAGTCGAACGACTAATTTTGATCGAGTATTGCGTCGTCCAAACTAAGTGCTAGAAAATTTTACCGCTTATACTCGCTAGAGCCTATCAATGTGCGACTGTTGAGCTATTAATTGAGAAAATTGGGCGAAATTCCGCGGAGCTAGAAGAACTCCCTTAAACCCTCCAAATCCTGCGAAGACTTGAAGCCTTACGTTAACGTCAAGGTGGAACTGCGAATGACCACGGATAATCTACAAAAAATGAGAAGTCATTTAAAAACTGCGCTTCTCGGTATTGGCGGCACTCATTTTGTGGACGGTTTGCAGTTCATTCCTGGTAATATGGATGATAGATTGTACGGCCGCATTTATTAAAAATCTAAGGGCAGAATTGAATATAGAAACTATTGCTTTTTTGCTACGCCAAGATTCAAATGAAAACATCATTTAGAATTTGGACACAATTTAAAAGTCGTCTCAAGATTGATACGAATTTAATTGTAACGATCGACCGAACGTAAATATACTCCCGATTTGTATGCAGGTTAAAACAAAGTGAATACTTCCTCCGATCCAATATATTAGAACGCTTTTACGTTGAGTGACGACCAAAATCAAGTTTTGGTCCGTTTCACATGATTCGACCGCCAATGAAATGCTATACATTCTGTTCGTGTGACGGCAAAAAATAAAAGAAAAAGAACGCGTTTTCGCCAATCGAATGCTCATTAAAAATCAGCGGTCGACGTAAATTTCGGATTTTTCCCGAGCTTGATTAAAGTATATAGTCGTGACCAAAACCGTGTAATATTATGCTGGATTGGAAAATGATTGGATCTCGTAACATAATACAACTGGACGCTCGTTTCAGACGCCAGTCTCACTCAGAATTCATTTGGCGTCATGGGAAAATGTCTTGACATCCGTCCAGAAAAGAAGCCACTTATCTACAATGGCCTCAAGGCGCAAGAGGTCGCCGGGTACCTGCCGCACGGTGCCGTAACCGCTGCTGCTAAGCAGCATCACGTAAGCCGTCCGACGGTGTCGAAGCTCTGGGCCGCGTTCTCGAAGGAGCCCGACGAAGCCACGCATGAGCACCCCCCGCGCAAGAACAAGAAGGTGCACAAGGGCCGCACCAAGAAGACGTGCACTGTCTCACCTTGCTCGTCAATCCCCACCAGCGCAGCACGCACCACTCCTTCTCGCACCACAGCGGCATACCCGTATCGTCCCTGCAGCGGTACATCGCCAAGGGCTGGCTCAGGCCCAAGACGACGTTTCTCAAGCCCCAGATATCGAACGCCAACAGGTCCGATAGGATTCTCATTTGCTTCAATAAAGTGTCAAGATCTTCATCCACTACATTGTTGCCTTCCTCTCCCTATACTTTGCTTTGCTGCTCTTTGTCGTCCAACGCTTCCCTCGCAGCGTTCTCCCCGGCATCAATTTTTCTCTTTGACGACATGGAGGATGTGGTGCATGTGGACGAAAAATGGTTTGAAGACGCTCGTCAGTACTACCGTATACTCAACGAAGTCGCCCCAGTGCGTACAACGTGGCACACGCACCACATCCAGAAAATCATGTTTTGTGAGCCGTAGCCAAGCCGCGCCACGACATGGGTCGTAACCGTCACTTGGACGAGAAGCTCGGGATTTGGCCTTTCGTGTGCCAACGGCCAGCTTAGCGCACCTCGAAGAATCTGGTGGCGGGGTCGCTGGTGACGCACACGCTAAGCGTCAACCGGGAGACGAACAAGTCGACGCTCTTAGACAACGTCGTGCCCGCGATCCTCCAGAAGTTCCCCCGCAACATCAAGAGGATCGTCATCCAGCAGGACAATGGCACCCCCATGTTGCCCCTGGTGTCCTGTGGTTGGGGAGTGGCATCACCATCGAGGTGATCAACCAGCCGCCCAACTCGCCAGACTTGAACATGTTAGACCTTGGGTACTTTAACGCGATCCAGGCCCTCTAACAGCAGCACGAAGTGCGTACGATCGAACGGGTCTTGCGGGCATGCCGGGCACATGGTAGCGGCTGATGCGCGCGCTCTTCAATCGGCTTGACTTAGTCTTCGTCTACGTGGACGACATCTTTGACTTCTTGGCCACGATCTCGGATCTCGTGAGTCACTGGCGCGCGGTACTAGAAGTACTTCGAGACGAGAAACTGTACGAGCGCCCCTCAAAGTGTGTCTTTGGCGCGGCAGAAGTCTCCTTCTTGGACCACAAACTGTCGGCACCGGGACTGCACGTCGACTCGGCCAAGGTGCGAACGGTCGAAGCGTGGCCAGAACCGACGACTACCAAGGACCTCGTTCGCTTTTTATTTTAATCTGACCTCATCGACTGAAGCATGCAGTAGCTGATTGACTTAACCATTTTTTGCTGCATAATGTATGTTGATAAAACTGTCTGGGATAGTGTTGTTACTGGTATCCGCAACTTCCACATTTAGCGTCCAAATTAGGCTGATTTCGCAAATGTTCATTTCACGTTTAAATATCGTTGAGACATTTTTGACGGAGCCCAACGTGATATTCCTCCCAACAATTTTCCCGTAAAGCCGCGTGAACGTAAGATACATTGTACACTGACCACACTGACCATTCATATTTTCGTTTTGACAGCGTATGAGCGACGAGACGCAGAAAAAAAAGAAGGCACCGCTCCGCTACTCTGTACATGGCGATGTCAATCCACTGAAGGAGATGATCTTCGTCTGCCCCCATGACGCTCCGTACGGCCAAACGACGATACGTTGGGAAGAAGTCACCGTGCATATGCGCGAGCCTCACGGCGACTTTGTCACGACCAGCGGCTGCCGCAAGCGCTTCGACGACCTTCTGTCGGCATTCAAGAAGGACAACGTCAAGGCCCTGCGCGCGTCCGGCACCGAAGAGGAGGTCAGCGAACGCGATGAGCTACTCCAGATATCGCTGATCATATTAATATGGCAATTCGAGTCTTTAGTCCGCCCTATGTGCTGACAAATGCGTGTGTAGATGGAAGCCGCAGCAGATAAAAAGAAGGCAACCAAGGAAGACAAGGAGAAAAAAGTTGACAAGCGCAACGACGGCCACCACATTCATGCGGCGGCGCTCTAATGTCTCAAACGCAAATAGATCGACGGCGACGACACGGAGCGGGAAATTGCAACCCCAGCAAAGAAGAGGAAAGAGGAGCAGCTCACCTCAGGCGCAAACATGGAGGTGACGTGGAGGTGACGTCAGTTATCGCTGACTTCACCATGATGATGTAGTTATCCAACAAGATTAAGGTCGAAGAAGTTGCCGCAAAAATGGAGGAGCTCGCCCTAGGTCAGCGCAAGCTGGAACTTGAGCACCGGCGGTATCTCCTTGAAAAAGCTCAGCGCGAGGCACTGTTTCAGTTGGCAAGAACGGAGCGCGAAGCCCTGCTCGAGCTCATGCGGTGCACGATTGAAATGATGCGTGCTAACTCAAGCACCAGATAGATCAATGTATTAATTAATTAAAATTCTTCCTAATTGATAAGATTCTAGCTGAAGAAGGACACGGTTGCGTTTATTTATTGATTGATAACACTGGCATTTAATGCATTTCCCATTTGTGAGCTTACTGATGGATATACTCCTCAGCTGTGGGGGGATGCAGGCCGAAGTGGGGCGACACTTGGTTTCCTTGCTTCAGAAAGGTATGGATGTTAATAAAAAACGGCAGCTGCATAGTGCACGCCAACGGCCTGAAGCCAAAGCTTTTATCCACCTTCGTAATCCACAAACGACTATAGATTGTGGACGATACCTAATGCCCATGCGACGCTAACCGCGAACCGAGCTCAGGCGCCGATTGAATTCGGCCTCATTCACGTCAACATTAGCTCCCTTGAGACCCCACACTATCACATCATTGATACCGTAAGCAGGATCTCCGTAAATAACATATCGGGTGTCGTGAGACTATGATGGCAATGATGCCATAAGGAGCTGTCACGGCTTGATATTTTCAAGGACGCTCGCGCAATTAGTGATATAATCAAATCGATAAATCACGATCGCGTTAAGTACCTTATTTCCATTGCACACGACCTTCTGAACTGCCTTTCCGGGACGACAAGTGCCACGTACTGTACCCTCGATGAAGCCGACGTAGGTATGTAAGGGCGCTCCTTGGCGTGAACCGCAGCAGCACATTGTCGCATTCAATTGACGTTGAGTCATTCCTCATCCCACAAGAGCAAGTGTTTAAAGCGGTCGTATGTAGACTTGCTGTATGAAGTGGTTGTTGAGGGCATGCATTCTAACCAGAAACGTGCAACTAGTTACTGCAAAAGATCATGGTCTTATGCGCCGTTGCCAAACCGCGTTGGGCCAAACGAATACAAGCGCTATCGCAAACTACCGCGCAAAGGGCTGCGGCACGACTCCTTCGACATCGGCAGAAGTGGCCATCCAGGAGGGCATGCTAGACTATCGCCGCGACGGGGTGCATGTGACCCGCCTCATGCTGCACCTCAAGGTCGACGACGAAGGAATCGACGTTAGCATTGCGGCGTCGTGGATGCAGCGGATCGTCGAGCAGCTCGGGCTCTTGCACCGCGCGACGACGTGAAAAGGTCAGACGACGGTGCCAACAAGCCAATTTTGAGATCGAAGTTCGACGAGATCTGCATCGATGAGAACATTTCGAAGATAAACTATACTGATGAAACAGGTACATAAATCTTTGAAGATCAGAAATCGCATTGAGGCACGCTCATATTTGGCCCAGGTGTAAATTACGAAAGTATCCCATTCATGCTTTAGATACCACTGGCATGTCCTCGTTCTCTGTAAAATGTCGTGGAAGTGAGAAAGATCGCGTAACTGTAGTGCTTCTCGGTAATCTGAAGGAATGCGGTACCCTTGTTCCTAGTGATGAAAACCACCAGGTCGCGGGTTGCTATAACTGTCGTGTAAAACGCAGAGACGCGCCAAGGCTTTGAAAAAATGGACTGAAAGGAAATCAAATATATGCAAAAGGCAACCAGCACTGTTGTGCATGGAAAACCCAACGGCTTGGTGGAATAGAAGTGTCTCTCGCATTTTTGCGGTTTCGCTTTGAGCGTCGGTCCAACTTCGAAGAAAACTCTACTTCTGTGGGACGATTTTTCAGGTTAATGAACGCTTGACGTCTCTGCCTACGCCACGTCTATCGGGGTGGTCCTCAAGATGGTGCCCACAGGTTATACTTGGATCGCCCAACCCGCGGACGTTGTCTGGAACCACATTCTTAAAAATCATATTCGTAAGGAATGAATCTAGTGCCTTTTTGGGTAGATTGCGGCTCACAAGCCGCCTGGGGAGTTCGTCTTAAAGGCGCCAAAGCGGGGGCGTGTGTGTTTTTAGTTCCAGGACATGAAGTCCCTCATTAAGCAGATGGCTGAACTGGGCATCTTTCAGCGGTTTAATGCGCGCACATAAAAATGCTGATGACGTACTTTGTTGGATAGAAAACTTCGCCTTTCCACACTCCCAGCCGACGGAGAATTGTACGGGAAGAAAAGTGTAGCAATCCTCCAATGCGCTTCCAGCCCGGCACGTACAGTGCTTGCATGAGAGGCGATAGTATTGTTGCATCTTGTAGGTTTCAAACGCTATCCTTCTCCAGCGGTTCACCCTGAACGAGCGACGGATCCCGTTGGTCACATTATTGTTCTTTGAACAATTGATTGACAGTCGACAATTGGCGGTAGAATGCCGCGCAGCATAGGTACGACAATAACACAACAACCTTTAATTCGAATGTCCGACTTCGATGAAATCTTTGCTGCCTCGTTCATGAGCACGAACTTTTGCCTCAAGAGACATCGTTTCATCTACGTCTTGGTGCATCATTGGGGGCAGCTGACCTTCATGGAGTTTTGGCGCACGCTCGGCCTGGTAGAAAGTATTGCAGCAATATCATAAAAGGCAATGCGTCAGCATTTCGGCAACGACCCGCACACAATTTCTGGTTTTATGGCACTTTGTGATTCTCAAAATGCCCTGGGTGGTATTGCAAATGTGGTCTTATGACGGGACCTCCGCATATCTGAAGTCATTTTTCATCGGGCCGCAATGGTTCCTTACGGGCAGACTTATGGTCACTTTACTCAAATTGCCAGAACCTTCAAAATCATCTTGTGCGACTTCATTTCACATTAATTGTTGCGTCAAACATTGATATATTGGACCACACAAAACGCTACGGCGGCATTTTTTGGCCCAAAGGAACTGTGGCATCAGGGTTTGTGGCCTTAAGCTGTGTAATTTAAATTTATGATAGCTACATACGACTTGAGAGTATCGGCTGGAGTACCGAGGCGGTTGGATTATGCTATCAGGACCTCGGACCGCTCCTAAACATTTTCAATGCAGAGTAGGGGCGGGATATAATCAATGCGTCAGACTATCTAGTCTCAGCAGTGAATTGAGTCTTGTAGTGGGACTACCCATGTGGCCCATCCATCTACTATAGTCTCAGGTTAAGCTTAATCTGTATCGCATAAATTCTATCCTCTGCAGACTCTCCCGCGAGTATAAAGATATGCACCATAATTTAAAAAGATTATCTGCTTGTTTTCATTCCGATTATTTAAATGACGGGAAGTTTTGGAGCCAACTAGATTCATTAGAAGGCAGCTCTGTAGAGCACACATAACACACTTTGCGTCAGCATCAATAAATGTAAAAACACAAGGGTGTGTGCAGGACCGTCTTGACATCTTTATGAGCTCGAATGTGCGTGGGCGCGACCGCGAGCCATCCTTGCCGCCGCGTGGGGCATCACGCCACTCGCCCTTTACCACCTCATTAAAATGCGCAGTGTCATCATCGCCAAACAAATAGCAGGTTCAATGAAATTAGAATTAGCACAATATAGGCACACGCAACAAGGCGTCAGCATATCTGCGCAATCCATACCAGTACCAACGCCAGAAGTATCTCCATCTCGAAATTGCATTAACCTCGTCGATCAACCGCTTTCACAGCATTTGGGTCATCTTTCCCCAAGCGATGCCCTAGTCAACAACTTGCTCAACAAATGCCGGATGTCCAGCCTCCCCCGCGTATCATGTTGTGGATGACGACTACAACACGGTGGTATTCAAACTGTATCACGCTAAAGCAACTCAAGACGCTTAAACGTGCAATAGTCGGTGCAAAAAAATGTTCATTTTCGCTCTCAGCCTTTATGGCCCGATCAAAAGCGGCAACTAAAACCCGACGTGTGGTCCACTGCGACATTGCAACTTATGATGTTTTTACCCAAGGCCTGGGACGTCGTTTAAATTGTGCATAGTGCACCGTTTTGGACTAGAGGGAGTCGTGCCAACGACTTGCTAGCACCATTCAACTTTGTCACTGGTCTAAGCGAGCTTCACGTCGCCACCTCTGGAGAGATTGCCTGCGCATGGATCTGGTTGCTTGTGCTGGTCCAGGTACACGTACCGTATCGGAATCGGAGAATGCCTCGTTCAAGTGTCAATGGTTCATGCGATGGGATCGCTTTAACGAGCTACATTTTCTGGTTGCGTTCTTTCTCGATACCGCATCCACACTGCGGGTTTGACGCCTCTCGGCTTGTGTGGCATGGTCGCGTTAAGTTTCACATCGTGGCGGGGATCAACGATGTGAAACTTAACGAGCAGCGCAAGGACTACGCCACAAAGCGCGGCGTGTTCGGTGGCAACTGGAGCAAGTCTCAAGTGAAGGACCCGGTTCTCTTTTGGCATCTCTATGGTGTTCAGCGCGAGATACAGCGCCTCGCCTTGCTCGTGCTCACCTTCGTGCCGACGTGTCGTCGGCCGAGCGAAACTGGTCGACTCACACCAAGGCGTTTGTTCCAAGTCGATCCCGAATCACACCGACGAACATGGTAATGCTTGTCAAGGTCAAGCACCAGTTCACCTATGCGGGTCCAACGTCATGTAGTGTGCCCAACAGTAGCAGCACCTTTTTAAGAGCTAATCTCGCAACAAAACAAAGGCACACTCAAGCGGCTCAAAAAGCTTCTTACTGCCGATGGCAATATGTTCATGGAATGCTCCTTGGCACGTCGTTTATGGACACGACCTCGTCGATGGGGCACCGCACCGCACCGCACTACCGTCATGGCGCAAATTTGGCGTGATTTCGAAGATCCGGAGCTTGACTTGAAGTAGTGGTCGGTGAAGGTGTGGTTGATGAAGTCGACGTTGAAGTGACTAGCGGTTCGCTCGGCAATCACCTTAGCGACAGTGACGGCGACGAGGCGACCTACTCGACAAACTCGTCGCAATTTAACGACCAGGAGCTCAAAGAGTGCTCGCACACCTACCTGCTTCAGGGGAATCTGTGCACCTTAGCGGACACGGACACGGGTAGTGCCAGCCATGAGTCTAGTGTCTCGATGCTCGACAACCTTTCGGAGGATTGGATTGCTTTGACGCCTGATGGACTTGCAGCCCTGAATGCGGCGATGATGAATTGTATTGAAAATTGAACATTACATTCAACTTGGTAATACCACTCACGTTTTAAAACGTCAAATCGATTTTTCCCGCACGCTAAATTGCGTTTAGCCTATCTATCCGACGTTTATCCCAGTTTATACCTGTTTATACCTGTGGATACCGGTATTTACCATGGAAGAAACGTTTCTCCCAGTCCCACCAAGTCAAAAGGTTTCGCCCACGGACCCTAGTAGCACGGGTTGCCGGTTTGTAGGGTATTACTTCTGGACACTCCACACGTGGCAAGATTTCCCATCTACTTTCAACGCCAATGGATACCCTGAGCTGGGTCAAGGTACCACCGTTGGCAGATATATCACACCAACAGTAGGGCGGCGGCGACGAATAACCCCAACGAGCAGTTCAATGCCGAGCTCAAGCTTGTCTGTCATTGGCTCTGGCTCATACTCGTCGACCTCATCGGCAAATTCATTGGCGTCCTGCGACGCGACTACAACCGCCAACAGTCATTCGCGACATCACCCATGGCAAGTGATTGCCTGTCTCGTCATTACCGGTGCCTCGAGAAGACTAACAGTCTCTATGTGGTAGCCGGTGACGATGTCGGCGAGTGGTTCGTTGTGCAACTTTTGCAAGACATGCAGGATGATCCCTCGCACAGCAGCCGTGACCGAGCTGCACAACAAGTCTATAGCCGACAGCAACGTTTGCGTGGAGTCAACTACGAGGACCGCTGTGTCTATACCCTGTTGGACGGATACACGACTCGTGCACAAGTAAAACGTGAATACAAGAGCGACACTGGGAGGAAACAGTATAATGCATAGCTCAAGTCTATTTTTGTTCATGTAATTTGAAAGAATAGAGAGATTTCGCAACCGTTCCGTTCCGTTCCCATTCAACACAATGCCATATGGTTTGGCGAATTGGCCAAAAACCTTCAGAAATCTATAGTTTGCGCTGTAGATTTCAGCACTTTAGAGGACTTATATTTTTCTCCACAACAATCCTCAGCCACTGAAATATTTACTCCCTAATAACCAACTCTTAAACCTGACCAATCAGAACTGTGCATTGTTAACACGGCATGCCTTTCATTTCGCAACAAGTCCAAAGTTAAGCGCCGCAATTTCACCGACGAAGAAGACCTGCTGCTCCTCCGCCAAGTTCTGGCCGACGCACCCTTCACTGCGAAGTGCGGGGCGCTAATGGACGCGTGGGGCGTCTTTGCCGACAACCTCAAGACCGTCGAGGGCTCCGGCCGCCCCCACATCGATGGAGAAAAGGCGCTGAGTCGCTTCGACCTTTTGCTCGAGGCCCACAAAAAGGGGCAACCAAGCGTCGGCCGCAGCTTCAGGTGTCGACGAAGACTACACTGAGAAGCAAGTGCTCCTCGACGACCCCCTACTCCTTTCGGAGGAGGCCAAGGAGGAGGAGGTTAGACGTGCCGAAAACCGCGAACGACAAGCCAAGGAAAATGAAGAGGCTGGAGCGGCAGTCCGCGAGGCCGCGATGACTTCCATGGCCAAGCGCAAGCGTAACGACGAGAATGAACACAGTAGTGGCACGTCCAAGATTATTAAAATGATGGCTATCATGCAGGAGGATAACAAGAGGGAGAGAGTTGCGCTTTGAACAGTTTAAACTCGAGCTTCAAGAACGGGCTCGGGAGCGCGAGCATCAACTCGAACTAGCACAACTCGAACAAGCCAAATTCACTGACATGCTTAAGGCTATGCTCGATAAACAATAGATTCAATAAATTGGACCCGAACAAATGTGAAATAGTTCTTTAATACTACTCCATTCCAGATCAGTGGCACATTTCTCATTCAAGTGACCGCCAAAAATCGAGTTTGCAGAAGTTGGGGGAGAGAATACCACCAATAGGAAGGGCTGGAACGCCTCTATAAAACCATGTCACTAGAAATGGGACTGCGTGACTGACACCAGTCATTGTGGCGTCCGAACGGGCGCGTGCAGCCACATATTCTTTCGAAGTCGCCGTACTTGATTTATGTATGCGAATATCGATAATTGATATCAGTTTTGTAAGGGAGGACAACACTTCGAACCTCTTAATCATAATTCTCATAGGCAGCACTGGTAGGTAAGCAGTGACCACAACGCTTTTAGCAATGGGGCACAGCGATCTCACGCCAACGCGGCGCATGCTGGTCCTCCTCGCAGTAAACGAGCACGTCGTTGACGGCAAACCACGCCAAGGAAGCTTCGCCGCTGTCGCACGGACGCACGAGTGCAGTCGCTCCGCCGTCAGCCGCTTGTGGAGCAAGCACGGGTCCTACGTGCTGAGCGCCGCGCCACTCGACCCCGACGCGCTGCTCGCACGCCTCAAGCACCAGCGCAACACGTGCGGCACCAAGGGCCGGTCCATGCTCAGGGTCCAAACCCTCGTCGCCGCGGCGGCCGCGGAGGCCAAGCAAACACTCCAGTCGCTTGCCAGCGCCACCTCCATCCCCGCCTCGAACCTTTTTCGGTACCACAAGCGCAGCTGGCTTACATCGGCCTCTAGCTCCTTGAAGCCCACGCTCATGGTGGAGCACAAGGCAAGTAGGTTGGAGTTTATTCTGAATAAGATAAACTAAGACTACGAACCTAACTCCAATGCGTCTGTGTTCTCTTTCCCAACCTTTGAGAATGTTGTGCACTTGGACGAAAAGATTTTTCGCATCACACGGGACCGCCGCAAGCACATCCTCGCGCCTTGGGAATAACAAGCGCTTTGTGGTACAACTCATGTTCCTGGCGGCCGTCGCGAAACCACGCCACGATCCGAACCGCAACAGCTTCTTTGACGGTAAGGTCGGAATATGGCCGTTCGTGGAGACGATCCACGCACACCGCATGTCCAAGAACAGGCCGCGTGGCGCCACTGTCCTGTCGGAAGTCTCGGTGACGCGCGATTCGTACTTGAACATGCTCCATTCCAAGGCCATCCCCGCCCTCCTCTCCAAGTGGCCGCGAAACGTCAAGCGAATCA
Organism: Achlya hypogyna; assembly: GCA_002081595.1. Taxonomy (NCBI): domain Eukaryota; phylum Oomycota; class Saprolegniomycetes; order Saprolegniales; family Achlyaceae; genus Achlya; species Achlya hypogyna. The sequence goes on along the minus strand of JNBR01001865.1, from coordinate 3,144 downwards.
CGTTGCAACAAGACAACGCGCCCGCGCACGTCGCCGCAGGGCTATTCTGGTCTGGTCATGGGCTGGTGGTTACGATCGAGAACCAGCCAGCCCAGTCACCGGACCTGAACGTGCTAGACTTGGGGTACTTCTCGGCTATACAGGCCTTGCAACAGCGAAAGCGATCCAAGGACATCAAGGAGCTTATAGAGGCCGTAGAACAGTCGTTTGTAGAGTTAGAGCCTACAAAGCTAGAAAGTATTTTCTACACGTGGCCAGCATGCATGGAGCAAATCATGCTGGACCAGGGTGGCAATTCGTACAAGATCCCCCATTTGAAAAAGGCCAAGGAGCGGCGCGCACGGGGTTCACTCCCCAAGCGCTACGTGTGCTCTATGGAGGCCGTCACCACGGCCAAATTGGCTCAGTTACACAATAATTGATTAAAGACAATTGTTTTTCACCGCCGTAGTATTTCTACCTATCAGAATAGCCTTAGAAGAATAGCCCAATCACATTGTGTTGTGCCTTGACATTAAGTTGAGCCAAATCGTGTCACTAATCTGAAATGGAGTAGTACTGCGTGCATTCTACAATTTGTATGTAGAGTATGCAGCCTGTGCGGTATGTATATTTGCATCTTATTGCGGATGCGCTTGCAGGTACACTTTGAGCGCCGGAGGCGCCATGTTGAAGTAGTTGATGATTGGTTGCCGCCAAAATGGCAACAACGGCAATCGGTGAGAAGCATTGCCACCCCGACAAGATTCCCCACCAGCGTGGAACGCACCTTCGACTGATACTTGAATGTTATGAATGCCCACAACGTTTTCAAGATTTTGAAATTCCACTCCACAGCTTGCCGCACGCGGCTCATTGCTTTGTTGAACTCCATCCTGTCTTGGGATGCATTCCCTTTGTAGCCCAATATGATATACCGAGTAACGCCATAGGCGGGATCACCATAAATGTAGCGCGAACGAAAAAGATCGTCATGCATGCCGAGAATGGCGAATAGACCACTCATGCGAAGCATGGTGCTATCGTGGCGGCGCCCCTCAACCGGCCCCCAAAAGTGAATACAAATCCCATCCGGGGCCGAAATATCCTGATAGTTAAGGCAATGCATGCGCTTGTGCCCACTATACAACTGCTTTTGGAGGTTGCGCTTATCGCCTGTTGATGAAATCCGACAGGTTTGGACTTTCGTCCCATCGATAAAGCCAAAAATGCTAGCTAGGGGAGATCCCTTCGCCGCAATCGCTCCGCAGTATTGCCCCAAGTTTGTCTGTACTAACGACAAGTGAAAAAAGAGAATTTGGCGCCAACGGGCTCAGATCGTGTTTATCATGTGTAAAAAGATATCACACAAACTTTCCCGCGAGCGACCAAACACCTTCATCATTTCGTAGTAACGGCAAGGGTAGGCCAGTCGGTTGAGAAAGATGCTCATCGCTTCGTCCCGGAGCACCACGGCGCCGTGAGCCGGTAATGACGACCGCAGGGATGCCAAGAAGCTGACCCAGCTTTTGGACCCCCGCGACGTCGAAGCGGAAGTCTAAGATGACGTTCGAATCGGCGCACGCCGTCATAACAAAGCGGACGTCTGGCACGAGGGGGCGCTCGACTTGACGCACGGCGATGAGGGCCAGCATGAAGGAGCGTTGCTTGCCCGTCTTGGCGAGTGTGAGAAGAATGGCGAGGTCTTCGGTCTTGAGCATTGTTAAATTGGAAATGAACGACAACGAGTTGTTTTCAATATCGGAGAAGTATTTATTATGCGGATAGTGTGTGGAACCGGAAATTCGCTTGGCGAAATACGGTACAAATCGATTCCGTTCTGTATTCAGTCCGTAGGAATATAAGGAATGGATATGAAACGGAAAGGTTGCGAAATTTCTTTCATGATCAGCCACATTGGGACTGAAACACGTCCCAAAATTTTTTAAAGTCAGCAGTGAGAAATATTGGACAATGGGCGAAAGCCTGATCCAGCAAAAAATGTTTTATTTAACAATATTTAATTTAATTTAATTTTTAGATGTCTAATAAAAACATACAAAATTTATATCCAAAGAGTGAGGATTGATTCATGCACAAAGTGCTCTCGAGCGGCGAGGATCCGACCCGTCAACTGAAGTACGAGGTGCACCTCAAGACCTTTCGAAAAGCACAAGGGGCAGCTGGTATTGCCTCCAAAGCGAAGACCCACGTCGCACGTGGCTCGGGCGCGCGCATGGCGGTGCTCGCTGGGGTGCGAGAGGACCAGATACACCGCCTTGGGTACTGGAACAACCAAACGATGGGAGAATGCCACCCTACGGCGCTCACACGTCAACGTATGCGTGGTCTGGCTGGCTTTGACCCCGTCCTTCCGCACTGTCCTCATCCAGGTTGCTATCGAGGTGTAACAGCTCTAGCCGACACACCTTATCTGGAACCACAGCCTTATCTGGAACCACAGCCCATTCGCGAGATCAAATTTCCAGGCGTCCCGGCAGATGCAAGCCGTCCTTGCCGTGCCCGAGGATCCTACCGAGCTTGTACTGCAACGCGCATGGCCACACGCGGCCTCCAAGCTAAATAGCATTCACAAGGAGCTGAGCACGTCGCTGAAGCTGATGCACACTAACCTCTTGCCGCTACTCGGCAAAATAGATGCTCAGCAGCAGCTGACTAGGAACATTCTCAATCGGCGCTGCGTCGTACGCTTAAAATGACACTTTGAAGGTCTATGCAAGAGTGAGTGCATTGATTTACAGTGACGGACGAAATAGAACGACCGTGGTACTGTCATCCTGGTGTCGAGCAAATGGACCAATAAGGGCGATTTTGAGGACATTATAGCCCGTTGCAAAAGGTTAAGACCACCCTGTTTTTTCGTGAAAACACAGTCAATTTTACGAATTTCAGCGTGAAAATGGTGACAATCGACTAGCTTTCTCAAGCCCGGTCTCCTGGTCGTGTTATTTCTGAAAAATATGAAACAACAGATGAGAAAAATGTGAAAAAGTGTTTTTGGAGGGGTGCAAAAGGTTAAGCCCACAAAACAGTTCGACTGACTAGCCACTTTCGCCACGAGGTTTTGGCCCATAGCGTACACGAGGTTTGTGCCACATGCACAACACATGGTTCGATGTCTCCATAGGCGGATATGGGTCGCGC
>JNBR01001864.1:0-22555 GCA_002081595.1 Achlya hypogyna | reverse complement strand
GCGACGTAGGTGGCGCAGGACGTGAAGAACCGGAGGGGCTGCCGTGCGCGGCCTCGCCGGCCGCCAACACCATATCGACGTCCTCGACAGGGTGAGGACGGACCCCCGGTGGCGCTGGGCCGGTGGGAGTGGCGTTGGCGGCGGCGGCGAGGTCGAGCACGGCGGCGGTGGGCGATTTGGGGGTAGTTGTCATGGCCTTGGTAGGAAGTGGTACTGCACAGAACGAAGGAAATGGAGAACTGCTCGGCTGGCGCAATGGATAGCGTATCAGACTTCGAATCTGGGGGTTGCGGGTTCGAGTCCCGCGTCGAGTACATTTTTGGTAGTATTTCTTGTTGCTTTTAGATTGTGTTATTGTTTGATTGTTCCGGTTAATCACAGTTTCTATGCTTCTGTACATCGTTGCTTTTAAGGCATTTTTGTCACATTCGCTGGTGATCGCGTAACGTATGAGCTTGTGTGCAGCTCCAATTCTCGGTCTACAGCCTCCTTCTAGAAGGCCAAGAGTGTCGACCTCTTGTTAACGGTGCTCAGTAGAGGATGAGGTACTAGTGCGTAGTCTTCCATTTCCGCAAGGTCGGCGTGAAGCTTGAGAGATTCAGCTGCCGCCGAGACATAGAAAATGAGAGACTTGCATCTACTTCTGTGCTTTGAATGGCGGGTGCATCGCAAATGGTGCAGTGAATGTCATTCGTTCCCAAATCGCTTGTCGTTACTCATTTTGCCGTAGCCGCTGTCAGCTCTCACCAACTTTGATGGAGTAGTCACATTCGCATTCTCATCGTCCTATCTTGTTTTTGGTTTATTTCCAGGTGGCTATTAACACATAGTGTATTGCTATGAAGCATTCGTTGGGTTGTCGCAATATCACGATAGCTTGACCTCAACGTCAACGTGACAAAATAACCGACAAAATAAACGACTGTCAATCCCGAGTCGGCATAGTTTATTGTTTAGACTACGATATTATCTAACCGTCGGCGGCCCCCTAACTTTCGTTCTGGATCAATAAACATCATTAGTAGATGCTTTGGCCTAAGCTCATCCTTCAACGGATGCGCAGCTTTGTAGCTGTTGCATTTTAGGTATGGTATTCTCTATTTTTCATGTGTAAGATTATCAAATAACCTCGATGATGAAATGATTATTTTATAATGGCTGAGACTTGCGAAAATAATCAACACAGGATGATCTCGTGATTTTAACATAAAAATTGCCGACGAATAGTTAATGCGTAGATAACGAATTCGTACCTTTGTACTTCGCTGATACATAAATTTATGTAAGAAATGCAATACAGCAAATAGTTTAAAGCTTCAGTCTACAGACGTTGGAATAGCGAGAAATATTGCTCGTGATGTCGAAAATTTTGCCAAAAAGGCAATAGCATCTGAATTTGTTACACACCCTTGGCCAAAATCTTCAGGCCTTAAATTCGAAAAAGAAAATGCTCAATGACAAACGCATCATAATAAAAGCTACGAAACAAATATTGGAGAGGTACAATGAGAAAAATATTAGAATTTCAGTAAAATGAAAAACAATTCAATAGCGAAACGACACGTGTCAGGACATTGCATGGTTAAGTGAAATTGATAAAAACCACCTCATCCTCAAAACGAAAACTCTACGGCGTCGACAATCGTTTTCTATTTAATCGCTGAAAATTCTTCTGACGTTTACTATTGTTTTCCGTATTATACACTGGCTCTGCCATTTTCGCTGTCGAGTGCAGGCAAATTTGTACTTGATTTATGCGCACATCTCTTCAGACCGTGTCTAACTATAAAATGCTCCACTCGCAAAAGCCCACACCCTTGAGATTGTGGCGATGGTGAAGATTGCACGATTTTGACGGTCAAAATATTTTTGCAGAGTTGGATATCATTTGTGCGACATGCGTCAGAATACTTGACCCATTTTATTATTCGACTGTGTGATGCTGACCCGATTGTAATTAGATACAGGAGACTTCTTTTCTGGGAGGTTTTTGGACGCATTAAAAGTAAGAGGAGGCCAATGAGATGGCGTAAAATTGACCATTGGCCAATCAGAAAAAATTGCCTTAAATTTCCTCCACCACTGTATTGTCCGCATGCCCGACGATTTTGGTGTGACCGATCTCAGTCGCGTCCTTGAGGTGATGGATCTAGGCTCCAACATGAGCGGTAACGAAGGAATCGATAATGTCTTGATACATCTACTGTGTCTCGACCATCGTATCATCCAATCAGAGCGGTATGTTCTTCCGGACGCTCTGGCGTTCTTTTTAAAATTGGCGGGCGGCCGGGCTCCGGACGAGCCAAACACATGGAATTCATGGCAGTAAATTCTACTGCCATGAATTTGGCGTGTCACAGGAAGGCCCCTCGGGAGGGCTAGGGGAAAACTCATGGCAGTAGAATTTACTGCCATGAATGGTGTTATACTAGAAGTTTGTATACTTTTCCTTAATATAGGGATGTATGGAACATCCAATAGGGTAAATATGAAACTACACAAGAGTGCTTTATGAAAACTAGCCATGTAGTCCGCGTATACAAAATAGGTCAGTTTCATGCAATGCACGAGGCACCACAAAGCAAAAACCTCGAAACACTTCTTCAGAGCTTGGTGCAGCTCATAGCATTGCTGAAATTGGGTAAAGTTAAAAACCATTCAAAGAGTAAGTGGTAATTGAACCCGGGTCGCATCCCTGCATTTCTAATGCGTAACGTGCTAGACTGCTACGCCTGTTTGCTACGTCGAAGTAAAAAATTTATATGTCAACTACAAATATTTATTGGCAGTCTACCGACACTATTTCAAAAGCGTTTCTACCGAGACGGAGTGATGGCTGTCACGGACTTGATCCCTCAGAACACAGCCAAAGTGAAGACTACCGCTTTGATTGCCTCTAAGCGCTTCATAAAGGATCAGGATGTTACTATGGAACATGTACTCGACCGACTTAAGTGTGACAGCTCTGGGGCAATTCTCGAAGCCGTGCTCGACAAGTACGGCATGCACCTAGTTACGTTAAAGGGTCGCAAGGACAAGCCACTTGCTGCAAACACGATTACCTCGTACTTTAGTCACACCAAGCTGTGGTTGCTCGATCTGTACCCAGCATTTCGCGAGACGCTTGATCGCAAGTTCCTGAAGATGTGCGCCACAATGGAACGCCATTGCCAGCAGCGCGACAATGGCAGCTTTATCCAGCGCGCGCCAGCCTGCACAAAGCCCAATCTCAAGGCGATGGTGACATATCTGTATTTAACTACATCAACATCTACCGACTACCAAGATGCGGCGCTTCTCTGCTTGAAGTGGTACTTGCTCGGCCGTGCCTCTGACCTCGCAATCCTGCAGAAGACCTGCCTATCTCTTGAACCGAGCTCGTTCTTCCTTCGCCTGAAGCGCATGAAAACCTCAGACCAACAAGGTCTTACCATCGTGTCAGACCATGACTTCACGATGTGTCCGATTACTGCACTTGCCGTGGCGTTGGTCATGCAAAAGGCTCCACAACATCTTGTCTTGAGTCACGTGTCCTCGACCGTACACGCGACAACATCGACTGTTCCTGCCGCTGTAGCTTAGCTGATGTGGACCTTGGCCAAGGCCTCATCGACATTCTGGACAATCCCGTGCCGCTGGTTGCAGAGGCTTTTGAAATGCCGATGGCCTCCACGAAGCCGAAAGACGCCATGAAGAAGCCACCCGGCATTATCAGCACGTCAATCGCGTCCTTTGACGCATTGCCAAGGCGGCGGGTGTGATGGACCGGTTGACGTCACACTCGTTCCAGCGTGGAGGTGCTCAACACGCCAACGGCCACTCGGAGCTAAGCCTTTAGTGGATCTTCGATCGCGGAGGTTGGTGCATGTCGAGCACCAACAAGGGCTTAGCCTACGTATTCAACACGACCTAGGAGGACCAAATGGTCGCAAAGGTCATGAGCGGCCACGCGCCTCGCGCTTCAGTCAAGCTTGTTGACATCACCCCGTTCGATATCCAGACGCAAAGCGACTGCGTCGGGTGCGCGATCGCTTGTTTGCGACGTCGGCAAGCTTCAACGACAAGTGCTACAACGTTTCCCCCGAGATCCTCGACGTTCTCGTTGCGTACTTGGCGATGCACTACGCCAAGATCAAGGAGATTTACGTAAACTCACCCTTCGTTGCTGCTGTCGAGGCATCGCTCGCTGCTGTCGACATCAGCATTGCTCGGTTCTTGTGCTGGGGCCAGCACCTGGAACTTCTGTCAGCATCTAGCGACGCATCGGAGAAGACCATAGGTGCTAGCCCAACAGCAGCGCTTCACGATAAGGGCCTTCTAGCGACGATGACGGCCCTTAACGGTGCACTGCTGACGCGCCTCGAGCAGCTCGAGCAGCTATGTGCTCAGCTACTAGAGGGTTCGAGCAAGCGCCCTACAACGTCGGACGAGGTGAAGAAAAGGGTACCTCATGCGAGCCGCCAGTAAAGAGGACGAGGTCCTCAAGCACCGAGCCTCAGACAACGACGACGAATACAAGAGAAAACAACATATTATAACCCCGTCATAACAAAGAGCACCTACGTATCTCCTAGCGAGCTTTCGTCTTCGATGTTGACCTAGATTAATTACTTGCACCGTAGAAGTTGCCTGATCAAACGTTGCTGACTTACCTGCACCAGCACCGAACATTGTGGTTGGCATGGGCTGCCCCAGGCTTGCGTTGAGGGGATTTTTGGGTATTGGCGGGCGCAGCATGGCCCTACGTGTTGCAGGGCAGTAAGTATTGCGCCCAGCGCGTGATAGCTCGAATATTCAGAAGTGGCAAGGCTGTTTGGCTTGATTACATGCCCGGGGGATTTGTTTACCCCAATCGAATCTGTTCTAACCGCCCCCTGTACCTGCTGTTTCATCTACCAATCATACGTGGGCCTTTCTAGCACCAAAACCGTGATGTCCTACTATCGCCACACAAAGCTATGGCTTCTCGAGAAGCACCCCGCTGTGAGCTTCGCAACCAAGGACAAGCTGATGAAAATGGGCACCTTGATCGATCGCTACACCAAGCAGCGCGATACGAACGGGATATCCAACAAGGCAAACGCGTGTCCGAAGGAAGACCTTAAGGCCATGACAACATTCAAGGGCCAAGAATTATACCGACTATCTAGACACGGCGCTCTTGGTCTTGCTGTGGCACCTTTTTGGCCGCGCATCGGACTTGTGGATCATGCAAACGCAGCACTTGAACCGTTCGATAAACGCGATCTTCGTTCATATCCTGCGAGTGAAGACTTCAGAAGAGCAAACGCTGTCCTTGTTCCCAGACGATGACGTGCGTACCAGTCCAATTACCGCGCTCGCCATCGTCTTGGCTACACATGTCGCCCCGTGCTCCGGGCTCTTGGACCAGCTTCCGGACGTATCAACGCAAGCTCATGTCGAACTTGACTGTGGCTCAAGCTTGCGCGAGATCTTGAATGAATGCACGGCAACACCAGTGCTCAAACTGATTGCACCGGAGGTCGTTTCGACCGCTAAGTCGAAGCGCCTGGCACCCGATATCGACCACTACGTTAACCGAGTGCTTGACAAAGTTGCTACCGCGGCCGGCGTGCCCCACCACTTGTCTTCTCACTCCTTTCGATGTGGCGCTGTACAGCACGTCAATGGAGACCACGAACTCAGCAGGCAGTGGATCTTGGACCGTGGCGCATGGAGCTTAACAAGCATGAGCAAGGGCTTCGCCTACGTCTTCAACACCACCAAGGAAGATGAACGTGTCGCGAAAGTACTCGGTGGACATCGGGCGAACTCGACTGTCGCCATACTTGACTTCAGCACATTCGACGAATCCACACGTGTCGAGCTTGAACGCTTCCGCGAAACCATGTACCGAACATGCCAAGGCTTCTCGGATCCACGGTACAACGTACCCTTGCGGCTGCTTGACACCATGACAGCGAACCTTATTCGCAGCTACCCTGTCTTGAAGAGTATGTCGACGCAAGCTCCTATAGTCAGCGCCATGGAGAGAGCCATGACTCACCTTGGCCTCGGAACAGAGCGCCTTGCTGCCTGGGCAACTCACCTTTGTGCTGCACCTTCGTCCTTGAATGACTTACCGTCAACCGACAGTCGCACAGAGGCCGCAGTCGTCCGTGGACTTGTCGAAGCACAGAAGCAATGCTTGCCCGCATTAGACAGCTGGAAGAGACCCTTGGCAGCAACACACGGGCACAAAGACAAAGCACTTGCCGACCGCAACGAAGGTCGATGCGTAAAGCAAGCGGGAACGAAGCAACGCCGGAAGACAAGTTTGGCCGACCACTGGTACATGTGGTACGCAAGCCAACCACAGGGGTGGTTGGCAAACGTTGACCGGCAGGCGAAGTGTTGAGAAAGCCCTACGACGCTTCCAAAAGGAAGGCGCATTAGACAGCCGCATCGTTGCATTTGAGCGCCTGCGAGCACAAGGTCGCATAGTTGACACGTCTCCACCGAGAACGTTCATGACGCAACAAAAAAGGGGCATCTAAAGTATATTCGAAATGCTTCCTATGCAATGAGATTTGTTAGTCCTCGTCACAATCGTGTTGAAAAGTGTGCGTACCTTATAATCAAGAACACAGCAGGGTGTCAAGGCAGCGCTGCTCGGAGGCGGCTCTGGGAACGTCTACAGCGCTGCTTCGGTACAACGGGGACTGAGGGCATTGCCGCTGGGATGCTACAGCAGGTAAGATGACATTGACACCAAAGACGACAGCAGCGACGATGACAACGCCGCATGAATAGTAAGGCGACAGAGATAGCAGCGCCGCAGGGACGTTAAAGCGGGAGTGTACGTTTTGCGACAGAAAATAAGCGGCGATATATAGAAAGAAGCCCCTCAGTCAAGTGTTTCCCAGCCCTCCCGACATCGACTTAGCCCATAAATGGGCACCTTCGAGACGGACGCAGCCTTAAGACTGGCCCTGCTGCTCAAATTGCTTCAATTGTGGTGACAGGGGACTGGGAGCAATGGGAATATCAGGTACTGGGGAGCGCCATGCAAATACAGGATTGGAATGCAGTCGTTGTGTGATCGACGCCATGGTGGAGGATTTCTTTGTTGGTTGGTTCTACTTAATTTTCATGGATGGTCCTATCTTTCTCCCTGCACTTCAATGTTGCGCATCATTCATCTCCCAATCACTAAGTACTCATCCAATTTCATGCTGTTGCGACAGCGTTTGGACATCGTTTTTAGCGCTCCACATTGGACTTTCTTCTGAATACCCATTCCCTGTTTACTAAAAACAAGCTGAACTGTTTACACGTACGACTTATCGAAACAAACGTTTCGTCTCGTTTACTAGAACCCTTCTCGAACTTTACCGACATTACTCTGAGCCCTTACCTTGTCTTTCCACGTAATTTTTTAACTGCGCTCCCCCGCTAGTACAATAGACCTTAAACTATTCCTCGTAAGGCTAATTAATACATGGCGCTCGTGGTCGGCAAGGCTCTTGTAGGCGAGAAGGTGCTCAGGAGTGGCGAGGTGCTCGGCTGTAAGGAGGTACACGGCGGTGGGATGCAAATGGGCAAGTGCTCGGCGGTGAGGAAGGCTCGGCGGTGGCGAAGCGCTTAGGGGTAAGGAGGCGCTCGGGGGTGAGGTGCTTGGGGGTTGGGGGTGAGGTGCTCAGGGGTGAGGTGCTCGGTGGTGAGGACATGCTCGGCGGTGAGGACGTGCTCGGGAATGAGGTCGTGCTTGGGGTGAGGTGCTCGGGGGTGAGGTGCTCGAGGGTGAGGTGCTCGGGGATGAGGACGTGCTTGTGGGCATTTTGCTGCTTGGGTATTCGTCGCCTTGTTGGTGGCCCAGAAAAGTGGAAAGTGACTGTGTGAATTGACGGCTCCAAGAATACAGAGGAACTTGATATTTGTATGTCGTAATTTTTTTGTATTGAGGCGATGTATTTCGATTAAGCATGGTTGGAGAACGATTGATAAAAAACAACCAACGACCTCCTCTGTTCATTCATTTTATCCGAAACCGGAAAGCAACCGGAATATGTCGGAGCGCCAATTTGGTGTCGGAATTTTCACCGTATGGGTTATCAATCGCTCCGAACTGCAGTGGTGCTCTCAATTCGACCATATGCATGCAGCCCCAATTTCGGTAAGTGTCTTGTACTCAAATCAAAGAATTGCACATTTTTAGTCAAACAAGCTAAACACTGCACAAAAAACATAGTTCGCCGCAGAAAAGTACAGCGCTGAGGATTATGCGCCGGAGAATATGGGTGTGACACGGGTTCAAGTACCATCAGTGCCTTCTTTTTGTCAGACGCTTTCTCAATTTCCAACACTTTTTCCCGACCCTTTGCCTACTGCCAACAGAATACTGCAGGTCAACAACAAACTCAAGGAATCAAAATTTATGGAATGTGCCTCTACGCCGCAGGCTTAGGAATAGCCTTAGAAAATGCAGACTTCACAGTTTCTTCGCAAATATCCTCCCACGCAGTGATTGCGCGCTTGATAACAGCCAACCGCTTGACCGCAGGAGACTTGTACTTGTTCGTGTCCCGGAGCCACAGCGCTCTCACCTTCGCCTTGAACGGCCCCATAACCCCATAACACCAACGTCTAGTGGCTAGCAAGCCGATGTGGTGTTAAGGGGCAATGGGTACAAGTCCGACTTAACCTCGTTCTTGACCACAGCAAAGCTGTGGTCTGTTGTGTGGGCGCTGAAATTGCCGACCAGCAGAACCGACCCGTCCTTGATACGCGCCCTAATAAAACGTTAATCGTGTACGAATGAGGATTTTGCACATGCTTGAGTAGCTTCTTCAAAAAGCTATCCCAACCCCGGGAATCCATCCATGCATTTTTCTGCACGATATAGTGATGCCCGGGGGGTATGTCTTGGTCTCATGCTTCTCAATTGCACCGTCCGGTGTTGCCTTGACGATAATAAGTATAGGAAGCATCTTCCCTATGCGCAATAAATATCTGCGTGAATCATGAATATGCAAACCAACCGTCGCTTCGAATAATCAGGACAGCGGTAACCCGACCGGAATTCTTTTCGATGGAGTCCACAACAGCGTCAGAATTCTTCTCCGTGAGGGTCTTGCGCGGGGGCATATCATAGAAAATGCCCGTTTCGTCGCAATTGAGGATGAGGCTTGGGTCTTTGGCTGCATACTTGGCCCAGAAGAATCGCACCAAACCCGCTTTCTTGCTGGCCATTTCTTCTTCCATCATTTTTGCTGTAGTTATAGCCTTCCGGACAAACCCGTGACGCTTTGCAAAGCGTGCGCACAAGCGCATCACGTTGGCGAGAGTCTTCTCCTTATAGGTGCGCTCGTACTCCTCAAGCCACTGGCTATGATGGTCCTATATGTACTCCACCATAATTGCGACCGCGAGGCAGCGGCGAGCCCGGTGCAGGTCTTTCATGCATGTTAAGAGGTCCTAGAATTTTAATATTATATTAATACGTGAAAACACTATTGTAAATAAAAATTCTTACATTTGAAAAAGGAAAAATTTCTTTTCGACCGGCGCCGGACATGCGCTTGCGCTGCTGGGAAACCTTGCCAATCATGGCGGCAAGGCGCTGTCGCATGGAAGGATGCTTGAGGCGCCAGAGTGTCGCTCGCGCGAGCTTCGTGCGGCGGCAGTACTCGGCCTCGGACATGTCCGAGGCATCGAAGGCGCGGAGATGCGCGCGCTTCTGCCCGATAGTGAGCTGCCGCCGGTTCGGCTTGATATCTAGGTCGACTTCGACGTACAATAATATGCACAACGTACCGGGGTTATTGTCGTGGGCTAGGGCGTCTTGGTTTGCTGTTGCTTCTGGATCTTCGTCGGCGAGTCCAACAGCCATGTCGTCGTCGTGGGCGTCGCGGGGTCGTCGCCGCGGGGGTCGCTGTCATTGTCGACGATAAGGCCATCATGAGTGGATATCTCGTTGGCCCACTCGTGCTCGAGCGCGAGGCGCAAGCTGTCGTCCATCGAGCTACGTAGTTGAGGAGTGAGTCCACCATCAAGATCGACATCGTCGTGCCTGGATTTCATCCACACATTCAATATACTCTAGAAATCGGTCCTTGAACTTAAATATATCTGTTTTTAAAGGTTTTCCCACCATGTCACAGGTCAGGGTGCTCCTCAAATTTGACCAACGCTGTAGTGCATTGATCTCTATACCGATCAATCTGTTGACTCGAAGCAGACTGGTGGTCTAATCCAGATTCTATACCAATGTCCATGCCTCTGCCGTTCCTTTCGCCTGAACCTGTAGCAACACATACCCCTCGAAACAGTATTTTTTCCTGTTCTCTACCATACCATAAAAATTCCGACACGCCAGACTGGTTCCGACACGATTCCGACATATTGCCGCCCAGTATCCGAAATTCGCTTGTTCGTCTCGTCATCCGGCCAAGCAAATTTATATAGATATGGAAATACGTCACGAAAAAAAATAGATTGGCGCGAAACTGTCGTCCAAAGTATCACCCGACATCATCTCCACCACCTTTCGTTACAGAAACAGGCATCCAGCCAGGGTAATTGTAAACAACCGCCCTTGATTGCTCTTTCATTGGTTGGTCACGAGTAGACAAGCAACCACAGGATGGGGGTTTACTAGTAAACCACTTTCGAAAATGGCATTTAGCTGAACGTTGTCCGGCCCTATAGTTCCTGAGATTACCATTGATCTCAGTCAAGTCGACTACATCAAAGAGTGCGAGATCTGGGGCTCGGACAAGCGTCTGCATTGCAGCCTGAGTCTCTTCTGGAGGTGGCCCCCTCCCTCGGGGAGGTGGGAAATGGCACTCTAGTAGTCGAACGACTGAGAAAACGAAGAAGAAAGGGCGGGACTGGATCCTCAATGACAGCACTCATCTAATTCAACCTTGTACTCCAGGACGAGTCGCTCCTAGGAAACAACGCCACCGACGTCCCCATGGTCGTGAACCACTGCTGCTTCATGAGCTACGACATCGTCCTCATGACGCAGCTCGTGTGCTGCTACGCCACCGGCGTCCTCGAGGTCGTGTACCTTCATCATCTACGACAGTGTGCTCGAGAAGCAGAAGTTCTTGTGCAATTGCTTCATCATCGACTATCGTACTGAAGGCGCCACAGCATCCACGCGGTCTCGATGTTGCGCACCTTCTGTGGCCCTTCGTTTACGACAGCGACCTCAAGGACACGGAGCTCATGGACGTCCGCGACCTCTTTCTGCAGGGCAAGAACACCATGGGCGAGCACTCCACAAGCTCGTACTCGTGGCTAAACACGTCGCTTCCTCACGTCGACAACGTTGTCCTTGGTGACGAACACTCCATCCATCGCATCTTTCCTAGTTACTAAGGTTTGCGCACTGCTCTGTGGTCTCATATATAACTCTCGATTGTAGATGTTTTAAATACATTACGAGATTTCTATCGCATTTGAAATGTGAGCCCCTTAAAGGATGGATCGCGCACTCGACCTGTAGCAACCAAGTGATTAAAGTGTTCGATGTGGCCGTCGAGGTCTCCGCAACTGAGCAGCTTTCGAAGTTCCTTGACAGAGGTACCAGCCGCGGTCACCGTCACTCCAGTAGTTGCAATCTCAGGCATGATCGAAGGTACATTGCTGAGCAATGATGCTGACGGTGTTTGTTGCATCGCAAACACGACTGCCAAGGCTGTAAGGGGGCACGTCGTCGCGCACTTGTACGCGAAGAGACTAAGACCTTGCTCCTCTGAGGTCTTGATACGCATGATTCGCAAGAAGATAGTATATGCGGCAGCAGATACATTCGGCTTTTGAAGCAGGACGAGATCTGATGCGCGCCTAAGAAGGTACAGTGTGTACCACATCAAGGTAAGAAGAGCAGCGTCTTGATAGGCTGTCGTTGATGCAGCTGTCGAATACAAGTACTTTACCATGGCGTCGAGCTCGTTCTTCGTGCAGGGCGCGGCTTTTTAACGAAGGCACCCGACTCGCGTTGTTGGCAGTACCATTTAATGACGCCTGTCATGGGCTGCAGTTTTGTTGCGATCATGGGACTTGCTGGGAACTCGTCAAGCAGCCAAAGCTTCGTGTTACGGAAGTACGAGTCGACGGTGTTCGTGGAAAGGTGCGCACCGGTTTTCCCGACAGAGGACACGAGGTGAATGCCGAACATGTCTAGTACGCGTTCAAGTTTCTCGCAACCCGGATTGGCTCCAAGACTATAACGTAAGTTGTCTTCCGAAACATTGGAGTCGGCAAGGAATTTGTGAAACGCTCGAACGGCCGTGGCTTTCGCGTTGGCTGTGTTTGCTGGTTGCAAGTTTGCCACGCTCATGTTGCGCTGGTTTATACCTGATATTCCTGGAATGCGAAGGCAATGACCAGATAACAGTCAGAATCGGCATTAATATTCCCCAAATATGCGATTGACTGCATTTTTTAATAGAGATTCCCATATTTCTGATTTGATTCAGAAATAGTATGTCGGAAAGTCCGGAAAATCGGCAAAATTCGAAGGCACTTCAATACTATTGGCCAAAAAGGTCAACAAATAGAGAATTTTTGGGCAAGCCGGCGTTTTTCACCTTTGGAGCTCTACGATTGGTCATAATGGTCTATACATATTTCAAGATGGGTCTTCATCATATTTGACCATATCGGTCATGTATTTGCTACACATTCGACGCTTCTTTGTTATTGACATGTATATAATGTGCTTCTTTACGAAACATCAGCGAAAACCCATATAAATTTATTTGCATACCGTATAAACGGATATCCGGGGCACGCTCGAGGTGACGACACGAAAAGCGGCCAAGGGAATCCACCAGGAGCAAAGCCGCACAAAGGCGATAAATTATATGAAAGACTATGCATGTCAGTAGTGTTATACCTACGTTTGCTTCAACACAATGCCGTAGAACGTGATGTAGCTCATTTCGTTGACCCGACGGGCAGCCCATTCATCGGGTGTCACCAATTGCATCATGGACTAAGTGGCCTGCAAGAAGCCACGCTCGTAAGCAAGCTCGCGTGACACTGCACCCATGGAAGCCACGCTTCCTTCTTGATGGTCTGCTGCCGAAAGTACAATCGCGATCACCTTGTGGGCCTTAAAGAGCTTGGAGGAATCGCCTCGTTTCTTGAGGTCAAAGCAGCGCAGCTTCCGCAATGGACCGATGCGACTGGCTGGTATACCTTCAAATCACATGCACCAAAGGCTATACACCTTGCACTTGGGCAGCACGAAATCCTCTGGGGGGGGACGGGGGTGAAGGCGTCCTCCCCAAGCGAATGTCGCTACCGATGCGAAATCGGCAGTCCCGGGTTGATCATGCGTCGTGTTGGCTTGAGCATTAATCGAGACGGCCTCGCGGAGGCTCGTGAGGCACGAGTCCAAGTACTCTCGGGTAAGCGGCACGGCTCCATTAATGTGGAAGCTGCTCAGAACAGCATTGCACACATGCATAGGAACTTTGTCGAGCACGTCCGTGCGCAGCTGGATCATGTCCTCGGTCAGGCGCGCCTCGAGGCCCGTCATCGTTTTCTCAACCACATCAAACCGTCTTGCGAGCGCAACTGTCGGCGGTACACCAGTGGCTTCGAGGCCCGTGTTATTGTTTCGACCGATACCATCATGGACTTGGGGCCGAAGTCGGGAGAGAAGGTCGCTGGTCCAAACGCGCGATGTACGCAGTGGGTGCTCATAGGGCAACGTTGCTTTTAGCCACTCGATATGGTACTTGAGAGACGCAAGCAGGAACGGCAGCGCATCGCAAAACCTGACGTGAAGAACTTGCCATAGCCTGGGAGATAGTGCTTCCACTCAGCGTCCGTCAAGATGGCCTCGCTGGCGGCAAAGTGCGACGGAAGCGAAGCAAAGCTGGAATCATTAACACCTAAGTCTATGCCGACATTAAAGTTGCGATCTGGGATTCGAAGAGGAGGTGTACATGTAGCGGCACGCCCGACAAACTCGTCACCACCGGGCCCCTGAACGATGTACCGGCTTTGGATGGACCCAAGGCTCCAGCCGGCGCGGAGCCACACGTGCACAGCTTGTGGCCCACCGGGCATGCTTGACACAAAAGTAGCCATACCCTTTCTGAAGGAGAGGGTGCCGATATCACCCTTCGAGATACCCATCTCCCTTGCAGCGTCCGAGTCACTTTTGACCAGCGTGTGTAGCCAAGTTGTGAAGCGGGCCTGAGGATTTGCGCCGAAAGGAAGTCGCGACGACCCCTCACGATGGCCAAACGAAAAAACTAGGATCGCCAAGCTGCGCTGCACGAGGCTAAAGTGCAAATTCTAATGGAGCTCACACCTCAAGACGGGGCAGGCAAAAGGATTAGTCGGATTAGCGTAAATATGCTTCGGCGTGCACGTTTTGCCCTCTTGATCGTTCTTTTGCTTCCCGAACGACACGACGAGGGAGTGGTCTACACGAGTAAGGTTAAAAATCGAAGACGTCGTCACTGGCAGGTACTAATCTATGTCACGTGCTCAAACAAGATCGTAGCGCATGCACAGCCCGGGCCATCAAGTTCCAGCGCATTGTGAGGAATCAGTGCACCATCACGTGCAATTGTGGATCGGTAGTCGCTACTACCGATCGCTGCGCCAAGTAGAAATAACCTATAAAGATCGTTCAGGCTGCAAAAATTCAACAACCAGGAACCCTGCTTCGTGATGGGTTGATGTCCTTCTTGAATGGCCATGTCGCCGTCGTGCTCGAGCGACCCAATCTTTCGATTGTAGCCTTTGCTAAAAGCTAACACCAAAGTGCAGTATAGACGACGGTCATGTCGAGATACGGCGAACACTTTAACGTGGCGCAAAAATCTTGCGGCATGTCGACCTTGCTTCTTTGCGGAGGTAGACGAGCGCGCTCGAGGCATTGCCAACATGCGACGCCGATGTAAATTGTCGAGGTATGAGCTGTTCACCTCGCTTGTCGCACTTTATGGACACAACCCATAGATAGGCGCAAGCGACATCGGCCAGGAGCGGCAGAACGACACAGGCGTCGTTGACAAGCTCGGCATGATGCTCCTTGAGCCACGCTACGAGGTGCTTGTTCAAAGCATTGTAGCGCTCCGCCGTCTTTTTAACTCGGCAACCAGCAACAATACTGGCGCCTGTCTCGTCATCATGATTTGATGCGCAATGCAAAGGGACTGAAGCATCCTAGAGATGCGGTTGGTTCGAGCTCCTCAATCGCGGCCGGTCTTACCTTGGCCTTGGCCTTTCGTTGCTTCTTTGCCTGGCGCTCCCTGTTGGGCTCCGATATATCCTCACACGAGGTTGCCGCCATAGCTTCCGCGCTGTCAATCATCGCCGTCGTCGTCGTCGCGGTACCTGCCCGCCGTTTTGACATGCCACTTTGCACAGTCGCCATGCAAAAGAATGCAAAGTGCATTCAGATAGCGCCGGAAACCCGACATACAATTACCATGTGTGACTTTCTCCCGGTTTGCGTAAATCGGAGGAATGTGGCAGAGCAGCGGTCCCAATATTAAACCCAAGCCAATTCTTCGCCAGGAATGTAACCTAATTCCGATTTGCGAAAAGATACTTTGCGTTGGAGCTTGAGGATTCGATACAAACCGTTGATAGGTTTCGTAAGAATATGTGATGTATCAATTCATGGTATGCGTATTATGCAGTGCGAACTATAGCAGCGGGAATCAACTCCGTTCAGCTTACATCAAAGTTCTAGCTTTTGATTTCGCTTTCTTTTCATTTCTTTAACAGGAGCCAATGCCGCGGCACTGGAGAGGTTTTGCAAAGCTGCCATGCCGCTGCCAGAAAAACTCCACAAATACAGTGGAGTGCGAAAAGTAAGGCCGCTAACC
Organism: Achlya hypogyna; assembly: GCA_002081595.1. Classification (NCBI taxonomy): domain Eukaryota; phylum Oomycota; class Saprolegniomycetes; order Saprolegniales; family Achlyaceae; genus Achlya; species Achlya hypogyna. The sequence goes on along the minus strand of JNBR01001864.1, from coordinate 6,722 downwards.
TACCCCTTTCCTTACAGCCCTTATATTTTTGTGTTATATAGGTATTATCAACTGGAGTGACCCCCGTTGTTTCGTAAAATATACATCAGGGGATTTGACTTGCTTTGAATGCTCCCTGCATCTTATACGCATAGAGTGTTAGAATATATTACAAGTGAGAAATTATGCCTATAGGAATTAACCAATCAGAGCACAAGATTTGACTTTTCCCGGCGGCCTTATATTTTGCACTCCATTGTAAACATATTTGCGACACCACTGTGAGATTCGATGCTGACAAACCGCTGCCACGGCTAAATAGGCTACCGAAACAATATCATAGGTTCTAGCGAGTCACGAAAAAGAATGCAATTTCCGTGTATATAGGTGCCAACCATGGCAGCAGAATGGAAATAACTCGTCTCATTTCGGTAGACTTTGTATATACCCTGCAGACCGAGAAAAACGAAAAGCCTGAGCTGTTTCGAAAACAACTGGAGAATTTTAGAATCGTACAGATACACACCAAATACGTGGACTGATACGAAAAACCGGCATATAGCAGACGGCAGCAACGAGTGGCTTGACAAGCTTGATGGGCCAGTAGAGGCAGACCCAGTTCGTACGATACAATTAACTTTCAATCCATCATGGTCTTTCACGTGGGTGGCATGGTCGATCGGCTCGAGGATCAGGCAGTCCCCGATTCCCGCTTCCAGGGCGACTGCCACCACGACTACGGCGACGTCATCGACGCGAACGACGATGTACGCGACACCGACGACGCGCTACTCGATACGGTCTTGGCGCAGGATGACGGCGTTGAAACGCTGCGCACCCTCACGGACTTTTGTCCCTCCAAGTTTGACGTCGTGGCCGGCACCATCACGGCCGACTGGCTACTCGGGTGCGGTCGCAAGTCCACCACGACACCAAAGGACGTGCTCTTCGTCACACTCGTGGTCTTCAAGCACTTCTCGTCATGGGGCAAGCACGCGGTCGATTTTGGGTTTAAGGCACCGCGCTTGAGCACTATGGTCTACAAGGTCATTGCTATCGTTCAGCTTATTCTCTATGAGCGCTTTGTCACCATGCCCGCGATGTCTGAGCTACGCGCCAAGGGGCACGCGTTTCTCCACTACCCGTACGCGCTCTATGCGACGGACATCAAGTTTCAGCCGGCGCAGCGACCAACAGAAACATTTGCGGAGCAGAAAGTGTACTTCTCGGGAAAGCACATGCTCTACGGGTTTGTTTTTTAAGCTCGGAGCGTCCGTCTCGCCCGAGGGTTGCGTCGTGGACCTCAGTGCGCACCGGCCGGACTCTGTGTCGGATATTACGACATTCGACGAGAGGATTGAAATGCACACCGTAGCGCTAAAGAAGCAGCCGCACGAGTGTGCGTGGGAGACCTCTTCGAGGCACTTCCCACGAGCTGGGCAGTCCTCACCGACAAGGGCTGCTATGGTCTTGCGCATCGAGTCCGCGCAGTTATGCCAAAGAAGAAGCCCGCCGGCGGCCTCCTCGACGTGGAGGACGCGGCGCGTAACCGGCGCGTGTCGAGTGACCGCGTTACAGTCGAGATCTTCTTTGGCCGGGTGTCGAGCCTGCGGAAGATCTCAAAATGCCACGTACACTTGGGCGAAGGGCAAGTGCGACAGCATGCAGCGCTTGACGTTCGCGCTGACGAACTTGCACGTGTCGTTGTTGCCGCTTCGGGCCGCGGACGGGACGTTCTACTGCACTGTGCTCGCTCGCTACACGCATGCGGCCGAGGATGCCAAGCGCCGACGTGCTGCCAACCAACGTTGCTCGCGTGTCCGTCGTGAAGAGCGCGTAGCCCGCGACCGCAGCCATGGGCGACATGAAGACGAAGAAGGAAGAGCACAAGGCCGAGTCTGCAGGTCTGCTTATACGCGACCGTACAAGGTCCATTTGTACCAAGCGCAAGACCGGCTATCCTCCACTACCGCGTCGAAACGGCGACGCCTGCGTTATCGAGTTTATGAAGCTCGAATCCGAAAACACCAAGATGGCCCAGGCTGAATGGCTCAAATTCCAACGTATCAAGTTGGAAGAAGAGCTGACCGAACGACGTCAAGATCGCAAAGACCGCGAGGGAGAGCACAGGCGTCGTGAAGAGCGCGAAGATGCTCAAGCCACACGTGAAGAAGTCGGCGCAGCCCGCGAGATGGTCGAGCGCCGTGAAGAGTGCCAATATCAGATCCGTCTGGCCGGACTTGCTGAGCGCAAACTCGAATTAGAGCTCATACTTAGGAAGCAGGAAGAAAAATCTTTGATGGACTAATATAAATCATTCCATTTCACTGTAAGAGTAGGCTGCAAAAATCTATCATAAGTTTAACGCGACAAGTACTCTTCTAATGATGGCGGCACCATGCAGACGTAGTCCGAGATTTGGTTACCGCTATACTGTAGTAGCAGCAGTGTAGGTTCGTGACAAACATCGCAATTTTGACAGTCTTGCCGACTGCCGAGAGCATGGCCTTCTGCTGCGGCTCGTACTAGATACTTGCCCACAGCGTCTTCATGCGACCAAAGTTCTATTCGACCGACTGACGCACCTGGTTCATTGCACGGTTGAAGACCAGCTTTTTCAGTGGAGGTTGTTGCCCCTGTAACAGACCATGATCCACTTTGAGACGCCGTTGGCCGGGTCGCCGTAGATCACGAAACCGTCAAACGTTTCGGGTCGAACATCGCAGTACGCGAGGAGTTCGCTAAAACGCATAAGCGCCGTATCGCGGCGGCGGCCTTCAACCGGTCCGTAGACATGGCTACATAGGCCGTCCGGAGCAGTAAGACCTTTGTAGTTCAAGCAGTGTCGGCGCTTATGGCCGCTATAGATCTGCTTTTGCAAATTTATGTCTTGCGACGGCGCAGAACTCGCAGAAAGGCGGCATGTGGCGACCTTGGTGCCATCGGTAAACCCAAAGACATTAATAGTCGGGGCTCCGGCACGATGGATCGCGTCAGCGTCCACTTTAATGCGCTCGCGATCGACGCAATTCGCGAAATAGATAGTTTATTGCCACGTTTTGTAGATCATATCCACATGGTAGACAAAAATCCGACAGAGTTGCGAACGCGAGCGACCAAACGTTTGCATCACGTGGGTCATGGGGAGCCTTAACCTATAGAGAACTATGCAAATGGCTTCTACGCCTAGCACGCGATATCGCTCCCCCGTGATGATAACGTCGGGTATACGAAGTAGCCTACCTAAGCGCATAATACCTTCTACATCGAACCTAAAGAAAAGGACCGCGTCCGCGCCGCTCATCTCTGAGAGATTGAAACGGATGTCGGGTACCAGAGGCAGCTCTACTGTGCGGCACAAGAGTGCCGCGAGTACCATGCGGGCACGGCTCTGGTCGCGGTTTCTAATCCACCACCGCAGCAACACGAGGCGCGCGAGCTGCATCCGCTCTATCGATCGAATGGCGCCGAAACGCACAATAGGCTTTCGGCATGCATCCAGTTATCCGGTTACCTTTCCGGCGTGGCACCAGTCCGCGGTGCAAAACTCAAGCCAACGACTTCTGTGTCCTTGCCGTACCATATGATTGTGAGGCATGGCAAGGGGACGGCAAGATTTGCAAAATCTCTCAACTATCTGATACGTCAGTACTTGTCGTAGCAACGGCTTTGGCCTCGCGTGTGCTTTTCAGCCCCACGACCTGCAGGTCGAGTGGGAAGAGACTCCACTATTTGTGCACGTGACTTGAGCTTACAGTATTTCGAGTGTCAATTGTTGTTTTGCGCTTCCGCACAGCTTTTCCAGGCAACGAGGCAGAGTCATCACCTCTCACAAATTTCATCACCTCTCACAAATTTCGTTCTTGTGTTAATAAAGCCAGCTTAACGCATAGCCCTCGGGAGCTTCGCGCCCTCTCTTGAAAACGGGCGAGTCGCAAAAAATGAATTGTCCGTTACAGGCATTCTGCTTTGTTGCATGCCAATGATCCACGACACGATGTTGCGTTAGAGCTCGATAGAAAAGGTAGGTGCTGGTGCGCGATCGAGCTTTGGCATGCTGCCAATTCGAACGCTTTTATGTAACGATAGAGCGATCGAGGTGAGATACCATTAGCTTTGATTTAGCCCCTGGCTTAACTTGCCGAGCCCATAGCTTGTGTGCTTCCTCGATTGGCGTTTTGGGGATCTACATTTCAGCGATCGTACTATATGGGATAATGGTTGCCTGAAAGAGTAACCAAAATCGAAGATAGGACGATATAAATACGATTTTCACTACTACATCAAAGTTAATGGGAGCTGACAAAAGCGCGCGGGGGCGAGCAACGACAGAGCATCGGCCCAGAAAAGCCTGCACACCGAAGCGCCGCGCAGGTGGTGTGTTGGCTTTTGTGCAGGCCGTGCCTTGGCGACGAGCGAGGAGCGAGCCCCAGTTCAACGCTTACAGGGACTTCTTTGTGGATGAAACCCTCAGATGGAGGCGGGTAGGCCCGCAGGGCCGCGCTGACCCTGGAGCAACACTCATAACTCAGACCTAACCCTTCCTAACCTAACACAAGTTCGCGTTTAAGTGCGGTAAACCAGAGTAAACCGGACATAGCTGGGGAGTAAACGCACATAAGTGGGGGGGGCTTACTGGAGTAAATATAACTACGATAAACGCATCTATATTAAATATGGTTTTTGATAAATTTTAGCAATTAGCTTATTTTATTGAGTTTTTTCCCAATATCCCGCCATTTTAGGCCAATCAGGTTCAAACTTAAAATCTGCCACAACTGATGCTCTCGGCCACTACTGATGCATTCAGCCCCTACTGGTGGTTAGTGTTCGCTTATTCACCGTCAAGTAAAAATTAGTTTACACTTGACTGCAAGTGTAAAGTGTAAGAAAAGGTAACACGCTTCTTGGAGCGCCAGAAAGGCGCGGTACACGTCGGCAAGGTTGCCGTCGTCGGCTTCGAGCCGCCCGATCAGCTTGGGCGTCGGATCGAGGACGCGCTCCGTGGCTTCAAAGCGGGCCTAGAAGTCGCTGTCTTGTACGATGGCGACGAAATCGTCACGCGCGCGGGCCGAACTGCCCGTGATGTTGCCCACGACTGGCGAGATCGCGAGCTGCCTCAAACTTCCTTGTTCACCACAACGCGCTTGGCCGACCCATGATGGTATATCATCTTGTGTCTGCAACGTAGATGAGGCCTTGGGCACACGCGTCTGGGTTGAGCGCACGTGCGAAGCCTTGAAGTTGCCGGAACATGTTAAGTACGGTAGTACAAGACCGTACAAAGTGCGTCACCTTCCACTCTTGTTCGGAGTGGGTCGGAAGCATGCATGCATCTTTGACCAGCAAGTTGAAGACATGAGCAGCACAACTATTGCAAGGAATCTGTGGAAACTTAGCCTCAAATATCGCCCAAGCAGCCTGCATGTTAGGAGCATTATCCGTAACAATACCGACTACTTTGGCTACTCCTAAGACAAGCACCACATCTTCGATGGCCTTGGCGATGGCAGGGCCCGTTTGTCGTGTCGCGATCGTGTTGGCCGTATTGAAGAGGACCGGCGGGTGGGAGGCCGAAAGAAAGTGGAGGACAAAGTTGACAAGATGCTCACCGGCCACATTGATCCAGCCGTCTGATGTGATTGAGACCCGCGATATTGCTGGGATTAAAGCTGCAATCTAGTTAATCATTTTCGCATGAGCCAAGTTGAGCAGCCAGCCGGCAACCACACGACTGCTTGGTGGCGTCCACGACGGGCGCAAAAGTTGAAAAAACGAAGCCACTGCGGCGGCGTCGGCGAATCAAAACGGCACGCCCGTCGCGAAGAGGATGTTTGCGCACGCAAGGTCAAGGGTGACCTGAGTTTCGGTGGTCATTGTGTCGAACCACGGCGTCGCTGCCGAGGCCACGGGGGGGGGGCACTGGAGTGGCCGCGAGAGTCACAGTGCCGAGTGCAAACGCTAAGGTAGATGGCTGAGGTATGGTGGTGTCGATGACATGGCAGCGGGCGCTTCGAGGGTCGGGTTGGAGTGTCGCGCGAGCTGAAAACGGTTTTTTATCACGGCGGGGCACGCATCGCAGCCGCGAACATGCTGGCGCCATCGCGCCTTCGACTGGGATGCCATTTCGAGCGAGCAATGACGGCACGAGGTGCGCCGTTTAGACAAGCGCTCAGTTGATTGGCAGGTTGTAGTTTTTTAACGTCGACCTCGAGATCAATGCATGATTTGAACGACCAAAATTGCATCAAGAAGTGCGATCCATAGCTCGAAGTGACAAAATGACAAGATGGGGTCCTCCTCGATGTGTTGACTTTCTCAGCCAGTCCCTGCTCGATTTAAACTAAAAAAGTGGACATTTGGGCTGAAAACTACAATATATGGACTTTCAATAACTACGAAACAACGGCAGCGTCTGGGCCTTGTATCTGATACTACACTGTACCATGTTAGAACTCGGCATCAATTTAGGGTATAGATGCGTTCAGTTCAAAATCAGTTTTAAACGTACACGTTTTTAAACGTTTTTAAACGTCCAAAAAAATCAGACCTAATTGATTTGTTTCTTGGTATTCGTATACCTCTGGTCAATTAAACCCCTATTGATCACGTACCTTACAGAACAACATGCTACCATTTGCATCAAATTTAAATAATCGGAGGCAGGTCTGATACAAAAACTTAGTGTCCAAGGCAAACACTCGTTTTATTACTCTTCGTTATATTAGTGGGTGTCAATGTTC